>UCOM01002159.1:0-29654 GCA_900474385.1 Ormyrus pomaceus | reverse complement strand
GGCCAGCAGCCCTCGCTGCGCTCGGGCCGCAAATGCCGCGGCGCCGAAAACACCTACGCCCGCTCGAATTGTCATTCTAATACTCCCGCTTGTGTACGCACTTTCCGCCTGATGTGTAAAAAAGTAGTATATGCACCATGGGAGTGCAATACTACTTTTATCTTTTGAACTAATACGTTTCATAAGCAGAAAAACTATACAACTCTGAACATGTAAAAGATCTACCTTTTCCTAAAATTTCAAGTAATTTAAAGTCTTTTTACTTTCGTAATCGTTTCCCCTAGAAAACTCATTTTTTTCGGTTTTCAGAAAATGGAAGGAATCCAACTACAGAAGCTTAAGAAAATTTGCAAATCATATAACAAAATGATGGTACAAATGAAAAAAATGAAACAACTCGAAAAGTCCACGTGGAATTCAAAAGAGAAAACAGCTTTAACAGAGCTAATAAAACAAGCAAAAAAGTTAGGAGTCAAACTCATTTTATCTTTTGGAATTCAAGAGTTGTATGTAAGTACTTTTTTTTGAAATAATGAAGAAAGTGAATATTTTTCCAGAACATGAAGGATCAGATCACCATAGCTGTTAAGATATTTAAAAAATTAAAAGCCATAATCGACGACTTGGGACTGACGGCGTCATCAGAAAATTCAACATTTTCTGATGACGAGAAATTTAAGATCGGGCAAATCACCAATGATGCCCAGGAATTGGATATCGCTTTAACAGCTATTGATTTAGGGCAAAAGGCATCTAAAATATTAGAAGAATAAAAATTTGAAGTAGGTAAGTTGACGCTTAACACCGTGTGGTGTTCGTCGAGGAGATTTTTATTACCGTAAATATCGCATATTGCCATGAGAAATGTGTAACATTTAGAATCGAATTCGACTAGAATTTCATATTTATTACTTGATTGAAAACCAATATTTCTCCTATATGCTATCTGTACACTTTGCATTCGTCGCACTCGCACCTAAACGACCTCATGCAAGGAAGGCTTGTATCTCGCAATAAAGAATTTCAAAGTAACAGAAAGCAAGTAAAAGACGGTGTCGTATTATCAAGACGCCGTCGAAAAGTATCGTCGCGCGAGGAAGCGGAGAAAGATACGGGGAGAGGGGGGCGGCCTCGCAGCCGGAATATCGCCCGGTCCTGCGCGAGGATATAACTGGTAAGAGATGGCTTAATAACGCCGCGACGCAGCCGCGCGGAGTCTAAGCTCGAGCGCACGTGCCGCCCGCCCGCTCCCGTTCGGGTTTACGCGGAGGAGACCGTCGTCGTCGTCGTCCTCGTCGTCTGGCATCGGCCAATATTGAAGCAATAATCCTGGCCTTCGGCTCCTCTGTTTCTCTTTCTTCCCTTTGGCCGAGGGCTTTTTGCTCTGGCTCGAGGGCGGCTTCGGACTGACTTTCTGGAAATTCGATGCCGAAGAGTTTTTCCGAGTTTCGGCTTTGGCCGTGCTGAATTTCGGGGGCTGCTTCGGGGTTGTTGAATTGCTGATGGATTTTTTTAGATAATTTCATCGGTGGTTTTATTACTGGCTGGTTATCGAGCATTAAATGAACAATTAGTATAAAGGTTGATGATAATAATATGAATAAATTCTTGACTAGAAATTGCATTCCTTATGCAGGTAATACAAGTTCGTAGTTTATACTTTTCTTTTATAAAGATATTTCAGAGTTGTTTTATTTACTTCACAATTTCAAGCGAAGTTGAGTTGAAAATTTTAATCTTAAAAATATAAGATTCTTTGACTTTTTCGTAGAAAAGTACGTAATTGAAAATTTCGAAAAAGTTTTCAAATTTCCGACTGAAAGGAAAATGATCCTCATGGTACGTATAAAATATATCGTGTACACGTAAAATGTAAAAATACAAGGTAATCTTAAGCGCTTCAAAATTTTACACATTGAAACTGTCAAAATTATTAAATTGATTCAGCTATTTGTATAATATAATTTAATGCTTGCTAAGTAATGAACATTTACTCGAAAAGTTGAAGGCGCCGTTCGAAAGCTGGGCTTTCTAAGCGAAAAAAGGCGGGCGCAGACAAGTGGGCGGCACGCCGAGGGAGAAAGAGGGCCAGGGCGAGCATTAAAATTGAGTCTCAAGAACGGCTCTGGAGGCTGCGTTTAATAGGCCATTGTCAA
Source organism: Ormyrus pomaceus (assembly GCA_900474385.1). Lineage (NCBI taxonomy): Eukaryota > Metazoa > Arthropoda > Insecta > Hymenoptera > Ormyridae > Ormyrus > Ormyrus pomaceus. The sequence goes on along the minus strand of UCOM01002159.1, from coordinate 27,498 downwards.
GCGAGCGGAATGAATTCGGGAAAATACGCGCCGGAAGGCATAAACCGTTCGAGACCCCCGGGGGGAATTAATATTCCCCGGCCGTTGCTCCTATGAACAAGTAAAACATTACGGGGCATCGGATTAGTTACGTGCCACCTCGGAGCGACGCGCTCCGCCGAGAGGAAGGATGGCAGTTCTTCGCGCGCCCGGGTATATATATCTATCTCTCTCTCGGCAAAAGTGATTACGTGACAATTGCACCGCGGCGCGGCAGCCGCCCGAGACTTTGATAGTTTAGTGGTAGTAAGTTCGGCTAAGTGACTACGTGGCGAAGCCATAACCGCCCCGGCTCCTCTTTTGGCTCTTTGTCCAGATTTCCCGCACAATAGTGCTAATTTGAGGGATAGTTTTCGAGGACTTCGGGGAGGATGACGCGCGGGGCGGAGGGGAACGACGGTAAAAGAGAAAATTGGTTTGGTTGGAGTGTTGTTGTTTCCAGAACAACTTTCTTTGTTAAGCCAAGTCCGAGAGTTATAAATTCGTTTTATTAAAAAATCAAGTCTGACTAAAATCGAACTATACCACTTCTGAGCGTTCTTGTAATATGCTGTGTGCAATACGTTATATGTAATACTTGCTTAAATCAAGCCTGAATTTCGAATAAAGTAAAGTAATGTATATGATTTAATAATCTCCATAAAGTGCTTTTAATTCACAGCACTTTATCATGTACCCAGGCGTATATTTCAGACTGTACAATAACTTTAACACTTGGCCCTCCAGACTTAATCAACACATAATTTTTCGTGTTGCTGCTTAAAATGCGAACTTGGTCGTGCACTGTACCCTGCATTCTAATGCTACCCAAAACATCATAATTCTCAGAGCAGCGATACAAATCTCGAACACCTTTACCAACAATTCTCATGCAATCACCACGTGACTGCTTAAAATTCCTGCCGCCGTAGCTCCCAGAAGTAGAACAACTTTTTCAGTTTTATTATGATTATTACAAAGGAGAGTACTCGCGCTCTTTTCCGCCAGTTTTCTCCGTGCGTCGATGTTGCTGGATTGCTTTGTCACCTTCTCGAGTTTAACCGTTCGCGGCCGCTTTGTAAATCGAGAGCGAACGTGAAAGCAGAGAGGAGCGAGCGGAGCGAGCAAGTTACGTTACAATCGATAAATCTAATAGCAGGGAAGGAATTCCTTCGGCTATCAACTTCACACAAGTTTTTACTTGCTATTTACGCAATATTTCTATTTTAATAGTGTGAAGGTGGAAAATATTTTTTACTAAACGAAGACAATTAAATTGATCGGAGACATCGTTGCGTCCAGATTTTATCGTTTCCAAAGTATATATATATATATTACAGAATTACATTTTTAATAAACACTCTATAACTGTTTCAATTGTTAGAAAGTTTAAATACTGAAATTTAATATATTTAACCTAACATATTGCTCCTGATTTTCAGGGGCATTAGCAAGCATAAAAAAATTTACGAAGCAAAATTATTTTAACCCTGTTCCAAAATCCGCGCAAACCGAAACAAAAACCATTCGATAGCCCTGGCAATATTTCGAACTTCCGTCACTCCGCGCGCCATTCCCCGTCGCAAAAACTTGGCCCCTCCCAGATATTTTTCTCTCTCTCTCTTCTCCAAAGCGGATCAGCGTCGCTTTTCCATAAAAAATCCATCACGCACGTCGTGCACGCTCCTTGCGCTCGGCGCTTTTTACCCCGGCGATTTATGCCGGCGCTCGAAAAGAAGCCGGGCCGATAAGTCGATCGGGAGCTTCTTTCCCAGCGCCGACGGGAGAAAATAATCTCGAGGCACAATAAAGCTATCCGCTAGCTTTTTATTGCCCGGCGCGCGCGCGTCTTATCCCTTTCCCTTTTTGCTCGGGGAGTCGAGCTTCCGCGTACAGGCAAAGAGAGAGAGAGAGAGAGGGAGGAGAAAACGATTTATGATGCCGCAACGGCTCCGGCCTGTCGCGAAAATTGCCTCGGCGAGATGCTCATCGTTATTCGGATGTTATTTAACGACTATGGCGCGAGGCCGGGGGGTTCTTAAGGCCGCGGCACTCGATCCGCTCGTAAAAGTCCAAATTTCTTTGTGTTACTATGAGCGATGCCGCTCGTTTGCTCTCTATCGAGCTCTTCCGCGAGCGCCGCGGAGTAAATGCACGCGCGCGCGGGCCTTTCGGTGCTTTTACGGGCTGGGCGTGCAGTTTTTTTTGCCAAAAGCGCGAGCAAGAGACGCTGCTCGTCGCGCGATTCTGGCGACGGACTCTGAGTTGCGGTAATTGTTTTTGCGGGAATGAATATGGCGCGCGTCGGGTTTGATACGTACTAATGATTTGTTTCGGATCAGAAAAAGTCTGGGATGTAGTTGAGCTGTTTGATGTTTTTCATGTGAGCGCTCGATTGAAAATTATTAGGATATTGTTAAATTAATATTTCATGTTATAATGACGTATGATTTTGTTTGAATTAATATTAATTTTAAAATATTTTTAACAAATGCAAGTGATCCTCAATGCCGCTACTCACATATTTTATTGATTAAAAAAGAAGGGTGCTACAAATATCAATTTAATATTAATTTTCCTATAATTACTTAAATGTAGATATTAATGAATAATTATTAATCACTAGAACAATAATCCAAGATGTTTTAAGGCAATATTAATAATTTAAAGGCTTGTATTTGTTATCTTTATTATATTATAATTAAGTAAGCATATTCATGTTAAATAATAATTTAAATGCAGGATCAAATATAAAATAAGCTTGTTACTAAACTATTGTAACTAATAAAAAAAAACATATTTAATCCATATCCACTGATATACACTGCTGCGAATTCCGCCAAATAACAGATAATCTCCCCAGATAAATTCAGCACCGCTTAATAATTGTTTAGAATCCGAAGTATCCAAGCCTCCCCCCATCAGTCCCGTCGGGAAGACGATTCCTCGGCTAAGCGCGGCTAAGGGATCTCAGAAATTCGCAAAAGCCTCCGCCGCCGCCGCCGACGACGACGCAGCCGGCAGCCGGTAGGCGGAATTCGCCGCGACGAACGAGGCGAAAATTGAGCGGCTAGCAGCAGCAGCAGCAGCAGCCCAGTATGCGAGCCCTCGAATACCTGCCTGACAAGTATGCCCACCCCCTCCCCCCCTCTCTCCGATCGATGAATGTACACATACGCGGTAATAAGAGAGGGGGGCCGCCAATGAAATGCAATTTTTCACCCGTATTATGCCCGTAAATTCAGCCCGACGGCTCCTTAACCCAGATTTTCGAGTGCGCCCGACGCGGAAAGTTCGGTCGACGCGCGAGCAGCGGCGCAATCGGCTGAGTGCGCGCGGGAACGCCGTTGTCAGCGAATATTATCTGCTGCTCTGCACCGCGTGGCGAACGGATTTTTGAGAGGATGGCTGGAAGGGGGAATATTTTACGGGGGTGTTTGGTTTGGCGGTCGTGTAAAATACAAGGTTGATGAGAGCGCGGGGTAATTCGAGACTCGGTTGGGAAGTGAAGCCGCAAGGATGATGATCGATTATACTTTAGAAACTGGAATATTGGGTCAGAGTGCATTGATTTGGTATCGCAGTTTGATTAGGAGAGGAACATGGGGATAAAGTTATATTCGAAGTGTAATATTGAAACACTAGGATATTGATACGAGTTTCTGAGATTTGCTAATAATGCAGGAACAGCAGAGTCGGCTAATTTCTTAAGAAAGTTTTGATTTACGTTGCTCCTTTCCTTACTAAACTCGTATTTGAACGGACGGTAATCAAATATTTTCGGATAAAGCTTACTGCTGTAATTAACGCGATAGATCCGGGCGTAAGAAGTAGGTGCATCTTTCACCTATTTCTTTATTTCCTACTGTTTCCCTTTTTCTTGAAAATGATTACATGAAGACTCAATTGTGCTTTCCCAAAATCTCCAATTCATTAATCTCTCCTATTTCAAGCGACCATTCAAACCGATCCCCCAATTGTCAGGCCTTCAACCGGCGCTCAAAACCCCCCGAAAAGCAGATAAGGACTCGAAAGCTCGAAATAAAAAAGATATTGAAAATTTTCCGGTCCGACTGCCTCGGCGATCGGCGGCACTCGGAATATCGAAGCCGCGCCTCGGCCACGCGTATAGCACGAGGCTCTCTCTCGGCGTGATCGTCGGGCCGGGGTTTTAGATGCGCGCGGGGACTTGCCCGCGCCCGACAAGAATGAAAGTCGCCCTCCCGAGGATTTGCCCGGGCGAACTATGACACATGGGGAGTCGCCGCGCGGCAGAAACGCGGGGAAAATGTCTCGGCCGCCGGACCGATAACCGAATTTATGGCCCCGACGACCTTTCCAGGCAGATAACGCGAGTGTCTCTCGAGGTACGTGCCGGCTTCGTGGGCGGGCGCGTGCAGTCGCGATCGCTTTCGTTTTTTGCGAACTTTATAAGGCGACGGGCATTTTTTGAGCGAGATGTTGGTGGCGCTTTTGCTGTTTGCATCCATTGGCGGGTGGTGAAATGTCGAGGAGCTCCATGTCAGGGTGGATTTCGTCCGGAGTTTATCGGAATAGTTTTTGGCGAAAAGATCAATAAAATTAGTTATCGTAATTTAAAGTAGTCCTGAATAATTGAAAACTAAATGCGCTTCAAGTTTTTACTTACTTATTCTTAAATTAACGTACATTTACAGTATTATATCTGCGCTTTATACTTACAGATAAAAATTACTTATTGCATAGAGTTTGAGCATACGGATAACTAATTGCTGCATAATATTATTTAATTTTTGTTCTCGAGCAATATGCTATTGTGCCCCTCGTTAATAATCATTAAAACGTAGCCAGCTAAACGTTAACTATTCAAGCAATCCACTTCTTATTCACGTAAGCGAACATCTGCCGTTTATAGCGCAACGCCATAGAAGTGCCGACGAAAGAGAATCGCGGATCATCCCCGTTTCGAGTATGGATAACTGTCGAATTGCACTTGTCCTCGCGAATGCAACGTGCACTCGGAGACGAGGGGCAGACAGAAATCCCGATGTCGCGTCCTTACAGTTTTTCCCGATGCTTACTCCGTGTACATATCCAATAGAGAAAATCGAGAACCAGGACGAGGAGGCTGTGTACACTCCTGTCGTACGAGCTCTTTATCTCGATTTTATTTACTTATATATCTCCGGTGTATTCTCCTTGGATTCCAGGTAAATCTTCGAGATGTTTACCGTTTTCGTGTTTGATAACGAAAAACTGCTGAAGCAGCGTAAATTTTTCAGAAAATTCTTCTACAGATTTTTGGTTTTTGATCAATTTTAGATCGAGCGTGTACTTTATTATTTAATTTAATGTTTTGATGCATCTCACGAAATTTGTTTACGTCCAACATTAACTTAATTAAAGTAGGATCAACGTGCTTAATAACTCGGCAAGATTACAAGACAATCCGGAAAGAATAATAATTACGCCGCCATTCGCGCGAAATTCCCCATTTTTCATTAAAAACTCTTTGTCCCCGACATATTTATGCATTCGACTCCTCAAAACAAACGGAACAAATAAACACTTCAGCAAGCTTCCGCCGGCCCAAGCCTTTCTTATAACGGGGCAATACGTTTTTTTTTTGCTCGCGTTTGTACACTTATTTTTGCAAACTTTTTCCATCTTTATCTCCGTCCCCGGCTCCTCTCGGAATCCGGAATAATTCCCGATTCTCCGGAGCGCGACGCGGGCAAAAGTTTGCTCACCGAGAGAGGAGAGAGAGAGAGAGAGGAACTCCCGTCCCGTCCCCGGGCTTTGTATTCTTTGTTCTTACTTCGACGCAGCGCGCGGCGCTCCCGAAGTTTTAGCAATTCGTGTATGAGGCAGCGGAATTTTTTCGGCCGGAATCCGCTCCGGAGCTTTCTTTAATAAGCAAGTTTTAGAACGACCGCTGCTCGCGAGGCTCGCGAATAAATATATATATATATAAGGCGAAGAATGTTCGTATGCGTTTTCGGCGTATTATCATTTTAAGCGGCTCTGCGAGCTGAAATTGAAAATGGACTTTAATTAGGACGAGGATACGATTATTTTATTGTTTTTAATGCGAAAGAGTATGCACCCAGAAATCTGGAACTATAAAACTGGTACAGTAGATGTTAGATTTAATTTAATTTTCAAGAAATTATCAATGCGACTTATAATCTTGAAAACTGAATAAGTAATGCTTTCGCATAAACAGTCTATGACAATAGGAACATTTTACTTCGGTAACAATTTAAAAAACTTTCGGTCAGATTTACTGGTCTATTTCAAGCAATAAAAATGTTAAGTAGGCCAACAATAAGGGTGGAACAATTAATTTTATATTTTCGTTTCTTGTTAAGAAGACAAAGTTTAAATTGAAATTCCCATTCAGCAATAATATCGATAATTTATATGCAAAAAACATACAATTGATACACTCTTGGGTGAAGCCAAGCAGAAAGCAGATACTAATAATGCACTGTATACCGATATTTTCATTTTATATCACACGGCTCTCGACTTATTAATTATATCACGTTATCGATGTAAAGCTTATTTACGACATCAAAATTAATCATGAATTAAACATGAGAGCAGACGGGGATTAATTTTCATTGCATCTTGATTGCACGCCCCGGGAAACAAAAATATATACCCGATGCATTTAGCGGAGGGGTGATTTAATATATAAACGAAAATTTAAAAACGTTCTTTATTGTCTGCATTTCGCGGAAATTAATGTTGGACGCAGATGTTCATTACGATATTGTGCGAGCCGTAAAATTGGGTCGAATCGGTGAAAAATTATATATTTCACGATCGCAATGATCGGCGAGAGCATTTTCAGCGTCGCGCTCTGTACTACGCTAGATTTATTTTCCGGCCGAATGCTTTTTCCGTCAAAATAATGAATAAGCTCGGAGAAAAAGTCCCTCCGGCGAAGTTTACTGGCGAATTTTATGAGGGCGGAGACAAAAAGGACAAAATTCAGAGAGAGAGAGAGAGAGAGAGACCAGGAAAGAAGGAAAAAAGTTTAGAGAGCTGCGGAAGCGTAAAGAATGTAAGCGCCCTGGATATAAAAGTTTATTTACGTTTCTAATTTTGGTCGCGATGAGGTTAATTCGTCTTACATAAGTTCTCTTTGTTTACTTTGGCTTGAATAATTTATTTACTCTTGAGTTTAAAACTTGGCGTAATTTATATGTAAATATACTTTAATAAATCTGAAACTTTTTACAAAATTAGATTTCTGCACGATTGAGAAGGTTTTTACAGAAAAAAAGAAAAATACTTAATTTACTTTTAGTAAATAATTTACGATACATTTTTGCTACAAATCTTTTTCGATTTTATCATTAATTTGGCAACAAAATAAACTCCTTCATTAATTGCACTTAAATATTAATAATGAATTTTATTAAATCCGAATTTCCTGCTATTATTCAGAACGACGCTAACAATAAAGATGAAACTACGAGCAAGAAAGCGAACAGCGCCAATTAAAGCTCGCCATATCCCCGAGCTCCATTCGTCGGTGAGTAGGGCAGCTCTCGGCAATCCGCGGTGTAATTTGCATATACCAAAAACTTGGCAGTTTCCGCGATTCGCGGTTCAAACTCGGGGGGCCCTCTCCTCCCCGACGCGTTCGTTTCCGTTAACGCGGCCGCAAGCGTCGTCAAAGCGAATTACAAACGAGAGAGAGAGCCAGACGAGCCGCAGAGCAGCGGTCATTACGAACCTCGCTCTGATAGCTCGGGGAAGTAGGGAGAGAGAGAGAGAGAAGAGAGGGGAAAAAGAAAGCTCGAAAAAAAAAAATCGGGCATAATGGAGGAGGAGCTGCCCCACGCGAGACGCGACGACGTCTCTTTCACTAGGCGCTGCTGCCGCGGCGCGCTTTCGAGTTTCTAATTAAATTGCAAATTAAAGTGGACTTTCTCCCTATTCCTCTCTCGGTGCCTGTCGCTTTCGCGTTATCCGCCTGTGCGCCTTCTTCGGATTCGTTTTTCGGACACGGGATGAAGAGCGTTGCAGGGGTGCTGTAGAGTAAGAGCGTGTTTTTGTTGGCGTTTCGGTTTGTGATCCGGCGATGAATATTGTCGGGGGTGCCAGTCGTGTGTGGAGTTAATTAGTGAGGGAGTGAGCTCGGACGGTTTTGTACTTTCTTCGGAACATTTTGAAAGTGCAAATTGCTTTGTACATATCTGATTTCAGACTTTGTATTTATGGCGTAATCGCAATACAATATGCAATGATTGAGATTTTAAAATACTCTTAACAATCTATAGAAACTGTTCAAAGCAGAATATTAAGTCTACGATGTTTACCTTGTACCAACACTTCCTGATTCACGCACTTCAAAACAACGTCGCTTTATTTTAACACTTCGTCTTCTCCGGTTTAAGGAAAATGTGTTGTGACGTGGCGTTTCGCCACACGCAAGCAATTCTTAAGTTTAAAATCAAAATTCTAAGTCGGCAAGACGAAAGTTATAGCCGAGGCTCGCCCACTAGGAAATGGGGATGTAGATGCGTGCGAGCGCGACTATGTAAACACGCGCGAACAATTAATTCTCGGAAGGGCAGACCGCGAAGAGAACGACAAGAGATGGGAGCGCGAGAAATACGTAGAATTCGGGAAACACTATCACTCTCTCCAAGTCGAGCCGCGGAAGAGGTCGGATCGCGATAGCGCAAAGGCCGCTAGCAGAGGAGCCCATGCGAGCCTAGCGGACAAGCACCATTGCCCCGAGTATCAAGGAAGGCGAGCGGTATCCTGGGTCAACTTTAGCAGCTGACGCAACGACCACTACAGGGCAGCTGCAGATCTCGAGCAGCGAGGCGAGCATCGCAAAGACAGCGGCGAGCACGTCTAAGAACAGCGCTACCAGGTAGACGCGACTATATTTCTATAGTCCGCAAGTATCGAGCGCGATAAAGCGATAAGCAAATATCGAAGCGCGAGAAATGCGACGCAATTTGATTATCGCGAGAACTATTCAACCGGGCGAATTTATAATGTGTATGTGCATGAATACTGGTGCTACTTCCACAGGATGTCACCTGGTTTGCCGTAATGAGTTTCAATGATCTGTTTAAGGTAGTACTACCGTTACGGTACTAGTAGAGCGAGTGTCTAGTCACATTTTATTTCCATCACGTGTGCATATCGTGCGCATAAACAACGACATGGTGCGAGTCGTGTCGGTGTGATGAGGGAGCATTTGTAATTTATTCATTAATAAAATTAATAATACACGCTAAATACCTTCGTCGCTACGTCAACCTTCTTTAAAATGTTTTCATTTTATGCAATATATTGCCAGTACATTTAAAAAAATTATGGGCAAAGTATTGCTCGTTAATGCTCGTTTGCTATACATATACTATCAATATATTGCAAATTTAAATTAACAATATATTTCCAAAACAGCTGTAATAGTAACATCCAATATGTTGCACTTTAAATTTTTACACGAGTCTATAATTTAATAATAATTTCCTACTTTGTTTATCGCACTTGCTTCCTCGCTGCAACGAACGAAAACTTTCTTAAACCAAACTCGTGACAGCAGCAGATGACGAGAGCAGCCGGCCATCATTTCCCTTCCGCCGCCTCGTTGCTTTTGACGCAGCCGAGCCGCGCGGACACGAAGTGACGTCCGTATACAGGCTCGCTGGCCTCTTAATCACATCACCGATTCCGCAAAGTTTGTCCGGCGAGTAGTGCGGCGTAAGCCGAAATCAAATTTTAGCGTCGCCCCCCGCCCCCTTAGCTCGGGCGTATATACAACGACGGCAATTCGACGCGGAGACGCTGACCGAACTCGACGCCCCCCGACGTCGATTTCAAACTTCGTCACGCTCTCCCGCACTTCAAACTGCAATTCTGGCTTTTCGCTTCTTGTTTAGTGGTCTTCTTAAGTGCTTCCTCGAGATTCACTTAGTTTTTATGGCAAGAAGCAGCAAGGATCGGGGAAAAATTGTTGTTAGGGAATTATTTGAATAAATAAGTGAAAACTTTGTGAGCTAGGAGATGTAAGTGTGTATTATTCAATCCGTCGTGTTTTTTTTTTTTTTCTGAAAAAGACTTGTTTACTTTTAGCGAAACAATATCATAAGATATTTTGACTATATTTAGTAAAACTATATATGTTTTCCCTTACGAAAACAATAGAAAAGTATCATAAAAACTCAATATTAATTCCATAACAGAATACATATTAATTTTAAAACAATAAACTTTTCTAAAAAAAAGTAGTATCGCTCAAAATCCAGTCAGGCATTAGTTTTCCGCGGCACCGCGTCGAGCTTTACAGCCGCATGGAAATCCAAATCATTTAATCCGCGCGCGCGGCTCTCTGCCTCTCGCGAAAAAAAAGGGCCGCAAATCCGCGGGGGGAACACGAAATCCATACAGCGCGGCGCGGGCCGCTCATCGTAAAACATCTCTCGCGGCCTCGCTAAGTGACAAAGCGGCACGCCGCGCATTACAATGTCGTAAACGCAGCGGGGAAACAGCCCGGCCGCGCGGCAAAATGTCGGCCGTCGCTCGTAAAGCCCCGGCCGCGAAAGTATACGAGTCGTCCTGCGAAAGGGCAAACGGCCTCCGCGCAAACGACACAGGCGCATCTCTCGCCGCGGCGACTTCTTTTTCCGCTAATTTGAGCGACTGGCTGTTTTCGGGTGATTGGGAAGAGATATGTTCACGTGAATCGATGGTATGTGTTTGTAAGAGAATTGTGAAAATGAAAAGTTTATGGGACTTCTTTGTTAGGGAAATTTTTTGGGGTTTATTTTCGTGATCTCATGCGTTTGCGTAGTGTTTTAATACTCGTTGAATGTACCAACATTTTTTTTAACTAAATCAATTCATGTTATATTTTCGTAGTGCCTATTACGAGATTATTATTAAATACCTAAATATTGGGTTATCATTAAATGCCAAGTGTTTTTATTCAATAAATATACTATTTCAATTATTTATCAATAATTTCAAAACGAGTAGACAAAGATTTCAATAAGAAGCAGATACGCTCGTCATTTGCAGGCATTAAAAGTGACAAAAAGCCGCGCTGTAAAGCAAATTATAGGGAAGTAAAAGGAAAAACTAGAATGAAAAGTACACGAGCTCTGCACGGAGGAAGATGCGAGCGCGGGGAGGGGGAGAAAACGCGCTCGTAACGCGGAGGACAAACGCATAGAACTCAGCGAGCATAACGTTCACGGGTATAACCATAACGCAGTTTAATTGTTGCACCTTTTAGGGTTCGTTCACAGTGCTTCTCTGCGATACTGCTCGCTTTTCGGTTTATAAAAAATACTTTTATAGACAGCCTTTTTTTTTGTTTCTTCTCTCTTCATTGGGTATTCTTCGTAATAGCTTTTTTTTCAAGTATTATTTTCGTTAACAGTATAAATTTACAATTACGTTGTAGCTTTAAAAGCTTCTCCGATGTAGAGTTTTTCTATGTTATATAAATGACCTAGTTTTGGCTAACAATCATAAAAAAATGAACTTGTCACTTTTTTTTTTATTTTTCACTTTCCTTTTACACTTAAAATGCAACACTTAAAATACCGTTGCAAAACTATTCAACTTCTTCACAAGAGCGCCTCTTGTTAATCCACCGACTTTCCACCCTATTCCCTGGATCTTCCCAAGGTAACTAGTACGAATACTATATGAACGCACCCTTAAGCTCGACTGCAGCGGGGGCAGGTACGAATGCTGCAATAGTAGAGCGTAGCGCCGCTGACCATTAACCATTCCCTCTCTCTCTCTCTCTCTCTCTCTCTCTCTCTCTCTCTCTCTCTCCCCGGGTGACTCTCCGCGGGCGTGTTGGCCAAGTTGCTGCGTCTATATCACTGTCGTATATGACCCGACATGCCTATAATGGAAGGTACAATGGCGAGGGAGACAGAGATACGCGTGGAGCAGGAATGTCGGAGCTGGGAACGAGCGAAACCCGTTGACTACATGATCATTAAAAAGGATACTCTTTTATTGCGAGCGAGCGGCCGCCTAACGGTTATCATCGCGCGCCGTACGAGCTTTTAAGTAGAGGAGCTAAATGTATGATCGGCCGAAAATGAGGGTCGTTTGTAGGAGGTTTAGGGTAAATTGTGGCCGAAAAGTTTGTTCGAGAGAAGTGGGGACTTTTTGAACGGTTGGGTAAGTAAAGCGGACTTGAAAAATATTTTGAGATTTCGAAATTAAATAACTAAATGGAATAAAAAAGAGAATTAATTTATTTGTTTACTAAAGATGAACAATATCGATTTTACGTATGAAAAAGAAGTAGTCTATGATATATTATTTAATTAATTAAATGAAATCCAATATTATGAAATCCAATATTTAATTGCACAACATTTTTATATGTATGAATTTCAGAATTTGACAATTAATGTTTTTAATAAAAAATGTTGTTACTATAAAGCGTCGAGTTAATTTTAAAATGTTTTAAATGAATTGAAAATATAAAAAATCGTGTATACCCTTAGAAAATTTTTAAAAACCTTTGCTTTTCTAATCGCCGCAAAGAATTAAAATAAACATCTCGAAACACTCCGAGCGAGTATCAAATTACACGCAACGTACCAGCAAACAGCACACTTGCATTTTTCCTCCATTACCCCCAATAAAAGTGCAAACGTTCGCTCGAACCGAAAAAACTCAACGCGCAACTCGCCGCCCTTAATTCCGCTTCTTTCTCGCCGAAGCAAAGCACAGCAAAGCACAGCAGAGCAAAGCGAAGCGTAAAGGTCGGCTCGAGCCGTCGCTATAATGTGTCTCTCTCTCCCCCCGGCCTTCTTCGGGCGTTTCATGTATAAATAGGGCAATTAGCACCGGCTCGCAATTTATTCTAATTACGCGGCCATAATTATTAAAGCGCGGCCTCGAGGATTCGCTTGCGCTTTATCCGCCGGGCGCTTATGAGCTGCACGCGAGAACCCACTGCCATAACCGCATTGTTGCTTCTTGGGAAGAGCCAAGGCGATGTGTATACGCGAGAGCCGCCGCAGTTACAGTCGGGGCGAAATCCAGGCCAGAGAAGCCTGGTAAGCGATGAATTTAGCGAATGCTTTTACCGTAAGAATGGCTGCGGCCTGGGCGAGGGCTGCGGTTTGCGCTTTTTTTTTATAAGGATTTCGTAATTTTGCAGATGGTGCTTAGAATGTAGAATTGTTAGTTAAACTGTTAGTAAAGTAGGTTTAATAATTTGTTTATTATAAGATTGAATAATAATTGAATAATAATCTTTATACGCTAATCTACAATTATAAAGATGTATATGTGCTCAAAAGAGGCTTATTGTAAGATTTCCTGGTCAATTTTATTTTTATAAAACAAATCATGGATATATAGGAAAAATAAAGTATTCCAGACACGTCACTGCATACTGCTCTACTCATTTTTACATATCAGACAGTACAAACGTATTTTCTTTTTCAGGGCAGTAAAGGTAAATTATTCAATACTTGCATTATTATTCTAGTCAGGTTTATTCGTTGGACAACAACGCTTGCAATAAAGCGGTTGAATTTTTTAATCAAATCATTTTATTAACGGGGTATAGGAAGTAATTTTGACTAACTGATAAATGCGATTATGTACATAAAACTTGTACATCTAGTCTCTAAAAAATATCGACAGATTTTCTAATTAAGCATTAAAATTCTAAAAAAAATTAACAAATTTCGTTTGATGGTTCAATTTTTACTTATTCCATTACCGCACACCTACTCATTTCGTCCACTAATAATGGGCAAACTTCTTTCCTAAACCAAGCCAATCATATATTTTTTAATACCAAACGTCGCCTCCACCGCCAAATCCAGCGGCACAGCGTGCATTTAACAGCAACCGTTAAAATCTCAGGCCCAGCGGCGACATTAACGCAAGCCGACCGCTCCGATACCAGAGCGACGCGCGCAATTCGGCAAAAACGTCAGCGAGTCCTCGCCGCGCAAAAAAATAAACGCGTTATCGCGGCGATCCATTATTGGCGCAAGCAAATAACCCGCGCCGTTTCGCAAAGAGTATATACGCGCGGACGCGGGATTATTATTCAATTTACCTTTGACGACGAGACCGAGAGAGAGAGAGAGAGGGAGAGAAGTGCAGTTTTCATTTCGCCGCGCGATGGGCGACGTTAAATTTAACGAGCGCGCGCGACCGGGAGTTATAAAGGCAAAATGCGTAGGTGCAGAAAAGGACGCGCCGCGGAGAGCGTCGAGCCACCGAAAGGGTACTTATATACCCTCCCGTGCTTTCTCCGTGCGTGCACGCCGAGGTATATATCGACGGATGTCGTTCGCGGGCGCGGGTAAGCAGTAAGGCCGCCGAAGTATCTGGAGACGAATTAGCGGATACTGAAAAGCGAATGGAAGCGCGGAGAGCTCGCGGTGAAAGAGGATCGTTAGGGGAATGCGAAATGTTTAGTTTTGTAATTTAATATCTTGAATCGGTTTTTGAAGCGTTACCGCTGAAACGGAAAAGATTTTTCGAAATTCTTAAAGTATTTTTTAAACCGTTACTTTGCGATTCATCTTGACTGACTCTACTCCGTTAAATCCAAGGATCAAGTGCGCGTTTTTTTGTGCAGTCCGCAAGCCAGTACCGCGTTAAAAAAAGACCAGTGTTTTCATACAGTAATCTGCTTAGTAATTTATCGTGCAAAATGACAACCAGAACCGAGCTTGATCCAAATAAATCCTCGGAATCACGCATCAATCAAGAGCTCGATACCCGAATCGGTCCTCGGAAAAACTCATTAGCAGGCTCTCATCGCTCCCGGCAGGCTCCTGAAAAGCAAGTGGCCCGCCATAACGCTCCGAATGGACAGACGGCGCTCGGGACTGGCCGAGAAGCTCGGGATTACGCGTATTAGCTTGAGATATCTGCGATAAGGCACCGGCGGGACTGCAGCGCTCTCTCTCTCTCCCTCTGTCTCCGCCGTTCCCCGGGCATAGTTATCGTCGCATTATCTCAGGCCGAGGCGAGGAAGACCGCCCGGGGGATGCATCTTGTCCATGGGCTTCTGCGGATCGACCGATCGTGAAGATCGTTAACGAGCCCTCGCGTCGCCCTCCGAGACCTGGTGTTTTCTTACGAGCGAGGTTCTATATGCTTATCTACGATGCCTCGGGATTGCGGGAATGACCGAAGTTTTCGATTCGATTTCTTTTTTTTTCAACGAAGTGTCGTTTTTTTAATCGATGGGATGGTAAAGTGCGATTTGATAAGTGGCGGTGTCGTGTTTAATGTGTGTTGTTTCGAACTGTTTCAGTCAATGATTTGTGTTGAATGTAAATTTATGCGTCAGTAGTTTAAGCAGCTGGACAACAAGTAAAAAATGTATTAATGTACTAATGTGTAACACAAAAAATTTTTATACGGGACGTATTCTTATATTTTATTAGCTGTAAATACTTCAAACATTTTCTGTACATAGATGAAAAAAGAAAATTTTTGAAACAAAATTTGATAACTTGCTAAAAACGCTAATTCCACAAAGTTTCGGACGGCGGATGAAAAATAAAAATCCAGATCTTCTGTAAACTAATCAAATCTACGTAACGCTTCTAATTCGCCTGAACCTGCGGAAATCATACCGGCATTTGAGCTCGTTCTTTTGCTCTCTCTCTCCTCTCTCCTCTATCTATGCGCAATTTAATTCCGTTCCTCTCTCACTCTCTCTCTCGCTCTCTCTTTTATTTCCGCATTTCGAAGGACTGTTTTATTTAATACTCGTCCGGTTGGAGCGATTGAATTATTCAAATTTTTCCCGCCAGGCAAATTTCCTCTCTCTCTCTCTCTCTCTCTCTCTCTCTCCATCCTTTCCGATTATATTGGCCTGCGCCGCAATGCCGCAACTGGAAAATCTTGGTGAATCTGTGTTATATAACTTATATATATATATACGTTTCCGACTGTCTCGCGAGGAAATAATTCGGCGGGGAGAAATAAAAGGTAGCTAAGCGTCGTGAATAAGAAAAAAGTATAAATTAAGAACTGGATTTTCGCGTTTCCTTTTTTTAGATATTGTATATATCACTCTAGGGGATTTGGCAGAGAAAGCGGAAAAGCGTCGTAAGTAAGCATCGATAAATTTGCTTATCCAAATTTGCGGAGTTACTGTTTGCGGTGCTACGTGAGCCAGTTTGCAATTCTATTTGCGTTTGCAGGCTAGATAATTTAGGGTGTTGCTTATAACAATAGAAATAATAAAAAGTTGATAATTTATAAACATAATCTTATTTTAAATGGTACGAATATTTATAAAAATTACTGTTTTTAAGTTTAATGTTACTTAATAAAATAAGATAAAGAATTTCCTTTACTTAATAAACACCCACTTTAAATTTCTTTTCAATTTTCACAAAGTATTTATTAATAATTTTTTAATTTTTTAAATTTGAGTAAATAAAGTACTCCAAAAAATACTTTGATATATCACTAACCCCAAATCCCATCAAAACCTTCCGAAAATAAAAAAAAAAAAACTTTCCACTGCCATTAACTTTTTAATTAAATCGAAAACAATTATACCCAACACGCAACGCGCGCAATCCCAGTAGACTGCGACTGCATTTAACAGTAGGTTATTGGGTCATGTCATTTTTTTTTCTCTCGCGCGACGCGAGAACGACGCGGTACATATTTCAATTTCCATCGGGGCTGCGTGAACTCGTTCCACCTGTCTCTTTCTCTCTCTCCTGTCCGTCCAGTCGAACAAGGAATTTTATATACACGACGTGTACACACGTCGGCGACCGACATCGACATGGGAAATTGGAAAAACATTTGGGGCCGGCTGCAGGCAAAATGCTCGCTCGATGCGCCCCGTTTAACGAGGCGCCGTCCTTTTGTTGTAGAAAGAATCTGGTACGGAGTATACCCTTTTTTCGACCGCGGTTTTTCTTGACTGCGCTTTTTCTTTGATTGGAAAAAGTGCCATTATGGCGAGGATTGGTCGGGGGCGAATGTGCGCATGCAAATGAGATTGTTTAAAACGACTTGGATCGAGTTGCTTGGTTGGTGTGGGATGTTTTACAAAAGTACAGTTTAACCCTTTTTACAGAAAGGTTGTAATATATTGAGGTGCGATAAAAGAAAATAATAAATTGTAATGAACTTTGTTTTTTCATTAAAAAAATTTGTTAAAAGGAAGAAAATGATTTTCTGTATTAATTGGGAAGAAAAAAATGTATAATTAATATACATTTCTTTTTTTTTTACTGATCGTAGTTGCTAATTTTTCACGCAGCACCATGCAAACCCTTACAAAAAAAATCAATAAAACTCAACGCTACGAAATTTGCATACCATTTCAATATTTCCGAAACTATGCAATCCAGTGAAAATACCTTACTCCAACGCGAGAACTTAATTAAAGAAATCCTTGGCAAAGCCTCGCTCTCGGACGCGATAATCCCGCCGTTAAAATCACAATAACAATCGTTCCTTACGAGGGCGATACGTCACACACCACCGGCACCGGCATAATCCTCCGTCCGCCGCGAAAGCAGGAGCGAAGTGTTTCATATTCATTACCGCGCGCGCGGCGGGCGAAGAAAATAAAAAAAAAAAAAAATTCGCTCTCTTTTTTCGGCGGCCGCTTCGGATTCCCGGCGGAGGGTCCATTTGCGACGATGGAAAATTTCAATTTATCCGCCGGGGGTCCGCGCGTCCTCGCGGGAAGAATTATTTAACGGCGATTAAGTCCGCTGAATTATTAAAAATGAATGTTCCCGGGGTCCCCGGTGCGAGGGTGAGAGCCGCGCCGCCTAATTTTCGCGATAACGCCGGAGTTCCTCTTTCTCCTGGAACGCGAGTAATGAACGAGCTCCCTCTCTCTCTCTGGTTGCCACCCCGCGGCGAATCGGCAAAATAATGTGCGTTGATACTCGGCCAACGCGGCCTCTCTCGCGGAAATGGAAAAAAGACATGCTCCCAGATGTTAATGCGTGTCGGCTGGTGGATATGCGGGCGGGGGAAACTTTTTCCTAAGCTTTTATACGCGCGCTGGGTTCTGAGATATTGCGTGGAGATAATGAATTAAAATTTTCTTTATAGTCGTTGCATTTGCAGGAATTTAGATAAGTGAATGCGGGGGATTTAATTTATTGGCAAATCCGTTGGAATTTAAAAATTACCCGTCGGGCGATGAAAAACTTGGGTAGTATACGAGATTAGTTTCAAAAAATAAAACTGTATTTGTAATCAGAGGGAAAATTTAAAAGTTGACAAAAAACAACTTTTGTTTAGCCATATTTAGGTCAGGAGGGGAATTTAAATTCATCTGAAAAATATTTCATTTGGGATAAAAAAAACTATTTTTAAATGCCGATAGAATAAAACTAAAAGTTGTATTGAAAATAAAAATATTCAACGAAAAGATATATTAAATCGCGAAAGGATTAAAAAGAAAAATAATCAATAAAACGAGTTCAATAATTACTCGCGTTAAAATAAATTTATTTTTCAGCAAAAAAGGCCGAAATTAATCCGCAAAGGTTCAAACTTAACTGCAAAAGCTTTTTTAATTCAATCAATTTCCCAACCCAATTTCCCACGCAACCACTCCGCTCACAAGCTTCGGCAATTACACCCCGTAACAGCGGCAACAAACGAGCCTCCCCCCGCGCGGCAAAACAAGCGCCTCGTCGACGTTTCTCTTAATTTGACGGCAATAGCGCCGTCTGCCTTACACCCCAATTGCCGCGCGAGACGGCCCCCCAGATGCCTCGCTCTCGGTATCGAAATGCCATCGCCGCGCGCAGGGCAACACTTGCCGGGAGACGCGTCGCCGCCGCGCATTAGTATGACAAATCGTCGCCCCGTAACGACTCGCCCGGGATTTATATATATATACGTATATACGGACGCGCGCAGGATTTCGCGGATTTTACGGGGCGCCCCGGACGACGGCTAAATTAGGAGGCGCGCTTTTTAGGGCGCGCAGCTGTTTATACGGCAGCGAGATAAGCCCCCGCTGATGCGCGGAAGCTCGGCCGGCATTAGCCGGACTCGCGAGGAAATTAGCTTTAGCTTGTCGGCGAGCGAGCGCGGCCCTCTCCCCCCGATGATTGACGTTATCAAGTTCGGGCTTGTAATTAACGCGCGCGCGCGGTATTCTTTCGCCCGGTGGGTAAATGTTTGGCGACCGGGATTGTTGCGTTAATTAATGGAGAGTGTATCAATGAGAGGAGGAAATTTTTTGGAAAATTTCGCTTTACACGTTCATCTTTACCGTACAATTTTTACTAGGATCTTTAGATTTCCTTGTAGAAACGTTAAGCAGTATTTTGCCAATTCTTAGCTTGTTTTGTAGTTGAAAACGACAAATTGCTATTATTTTTCGCCATTATCAAATAATTAAATATGTTTGCTCATGAATATTTCAGTGTAATGATATTTCATCTTTTAATTTAGACATCTATTTTAGCTAAAAAGCGCTCCATTTAAAATACACGATAACCAGCCCAACTGGTTAATTTTTTACCACGGTTATTGTGTATACTAAAACTTTTTTTCCAACAAGTCAAATGCTGAATAAGAAATGAAAAAAAAAAAATAGTTTTAAGATTCTAAATAATCCAATTGTAAAAGAGAGTACCAAAATGTCTTTAGATTAAATTATCTCTGTATCAACATTTAATATTTAACATTTTTGTTTGAGCAAATACGTTCAAGGCGATTACATCGATACCGTAAGCGAAATATGCCCCGAAAACAGTAAACTCTCGAATTCAAATTTATTCGCGATCTTGAAAGCCTCGGCGAAGTACGAGCGCGCAATTTATAACTCGCGCGATAAAAAAGGCGCGAGGAATGAATTTTGAAAAACGGATTCGTCGTATCAGCCGAACGTGATCATTTTTTCGAACGCGAGATACGCACACACACAGAGCTCGGAAAAAGACTCGGAAAATAGAGAGCCCGCATATTTTTCTTGGTGGGGAAATGCATCAAACCGATTAAGTGGGAGAGAGAGAGAGAGAGAGAGAGAGAGCTCGATGTATGTGGGTCAAGCTGATTTTCGAGCTGTCAGTGCGGATTACTCGATAGCTTTCGGTGATGGACAGCCGCCCGGTGTATGGATAGCTTTGCAATGTTTGTTTTGACTTTAGAAGTGTTGTAGGTGCACCAGGCTCTCGACGGAACGTATATCCCCCGTTTCGGGACTAAAATTCACATCATCAAATTGTGTCTTGTATTTTTGAGGTAAATAGCGCTGCATCGAACTCTGTTGATACTAAAACTTTCAGGCTAATCCTCAAAGTTAAATGGGTATACACTTTAGACCAGCGTACGTTTTCATTTTTAAATGTTTGGATAACTAGTCAAATATCGACCTCTAGTAGAACAGTGCAGTTTATCTAGTCCCCATTAAATTTTCTGGAGAGATGAATTGTAAAATTAGAATCATTTATATTATACAAGTTTATTTACAACAATGAATGACTTTTTTATCTTCTTTATTATTCGGGCGATATTTTAGCTAGTACTAATCTTTCAAATTTAGATTTCAATAAATTAATAATAATTAATGAATTCTGACGGTATAAGAGAACCGGATCAAATAATTCATGTCTGACTGAGTTGGGACATATCTACTTAAAACCCATTAAGTAACAAATTGGCTTATTAAAGTACAT
The DNA here is from genome assembly GCA_900474385.1 of Ormyrus pomaceus. Lineage (NCBI taxonomy): Eukaryota > Metazoa > Arthropoda > Insecta > Hymenoptera > Ormyridae > Ormyrus > Ormyrus pomaceus. The sequence continues at coordinate 6,823 of UCOM01002159.1, read as the reverse complement.
ACTGACATACCTAACTCGGTACAACATTTATAATAATTAAAACAAACACCTCGAGTTCAAAGTAAGGTAATAGTAACTTTTAAACATAACGACGAAGAACAAAATTACTTCCATTCTCATTTTCATCCGAAATCCAAATATAAGATCACCGATAAGCAAACGAATCAATCCCCATTTCCATACATATCCACCTCATAAAGCCCGAGGCGAAGCTCGAATTTCGGCTCGCCCGAAAACGCAGCCGCGAAATTCTCGAGCAGCGAGCAGCGGGCGGCGGCGGGCGTCAGCGCTTACAGTCAGCCTCGCAGCTGCGGTCGGCCGACGTGCGGCAGCTGAGCGACGCGACGGCCGACGGGACAGCGCGCGACAGCGCCGCAAGTTCGATCAGTCGCGCGCGTCTGCAGTCGTCTTGACGTTTGTTTTTTCCTCCGCCGTCTCTCTCTCGTTCCGTGCTTAGGGAAGCGAGAGCTACGTGAGCCGACATCGATCACTCACGAGACCCCGAAGAGGAGGAGGAGGAGGAGGATGCTGCGGAGCGGGACACTTGTTGTTGTTGCTGCCGTCGCTGCTGTTGCGTACGTGCTTACGTTGGCTGGATTTTAGGCGGGTTGGGAGGAGGGGTTTTTGCTGGGAGTAATCGCGGTTGGAGATGCTGGATCTAGAGACATTTTTTGATTAAGTGATGGAACGGTCGATAGTTTTTTTTTTAGAAAGATGATTGCTGGTGATGGTTTTCTCTGATGTTCGCTGATTGTATTTAAATTCTTGTTAGACTAAAAGCTATTAACCGATTTATTATACATCATCAGCACGTTTACTTCAAAGTACCTGCTAATGTGGAACGAGATTTTATAGAGAAATAGCCATTTACAGCTGTTAGATTTTTAGTTTTATATAGATGATGTTAAATTAAAAATAACAAGTAAAGCTATAAAAGGTATTTAAACCTGTACTTTCGGAGAACGAATAAATCATTGCCTAATGACGCTATTTTCCAACCCGTTAACACAAGAGCTATTTAAATAAAACGTAAATTAACGGCTTGAAAATCGCATTGCAAGCAGCTGCACAGATCATTTTGGCGCTTCTTTATTTAAGAACTAGCGAAAATCATTAATCAATTTCCGATAATCAGCGAGCAAACTCGCCCGGTCGCACCGAAGCCGGTAAAATCAAGCGGCGGAATAAACATCAGCGCGGCAAAAACAGCTTGTAAACCAGCACCGAGAGCCCTCGTACGTCTTCCGGGCGGCACACACCGGTTAGCCGCCCCGGTATAATCAGCACGCATAATTATACAGGCCGCAGGACTCGAACGCCGCGCCCCATTTTAACGCTTCCGCAAAGTTTATAATGGCCCGGCTTCGACAATTTCGGCACTTTACCGTACTATGCAAAATTCAATTACCCGCGCGGACTTGGCCGTATCATAGCGGGGGAGAGGGGGAGCCGACATCTTCGTTAAACATACACACCGAGCGCCCGGACGCGCGTCCGCGTAATTTAACCGAAAGTTAAATAGAGAATTTTCCAATCAACCGCTCGAGAGAGCGAGAGTCGACGCGAGGCTCTCGATCCCCCGGCTAAACAGCCAATCGACGATGGCTTTGCAGCGGGTTATTTTCCAGGTGGCATGGGATATAAAGGAGAGAGAGAGAGAGAGAGAGAGAAAGCTGTGTGTAATATCGCCTAAGCGGGAATGAGTGAGTGCAACGTCGATAATTACGATCGATAATTGTTAGCCTTTTACTGTAATTTTCCTGCTGGCCCTGTTTGTCCTTTGCTTTATGGTGTCAGTGTTTTAAATGACTATTGGTGCACTTTAGTCTTTATGGTAGTGTATGGATTGAAGCTAGAATATCTCTGGAAAATGCCGCTGCTTTCAGTTGAACATAATATTGAAACATAAAAGTAAATTATGTATAGATTATATTCTCGCTGCTTGTACTATTTTATATTAATATTTATCAAGGGACGCGGGAGCGCCCTGAGCAAGTATACATATGTCATCAAGTATATCTACATATACAACCTAAAGGCCTGCAGCACGAGATAATCAAAAGAGCGCACGAAATCGGCCACTTCGGAGTTAAAAAAACCGTACTACTGCTGACTCGAGATTATTGGATGAGTAAAACGGACCAGCGAGTGGAGGAGTATATTGATAACTGCTTGCAGTGTATCTTGGGAGCAAGATATATTCACTTAGACGTATGCATTGATCCAAATCTATACATTCATTTACATATTTCATTTATAGGAATCCGCTATTTCCTAGAGTGTTCATTGGACAACCAAAAACGAGGCTCATCTTTCCGGCTGGATTACGACAAAATGAGTTTCCGGAAAACGAATTAGTAAATGATGAAAACGAAATTTTACTTCAATGAGAAGAAAATGAAGAACAATTGGCAGAACCAAATTTAGCAGCAGCATAAATATAATACACAAAAAAAATCAAATAATAATTATTATAAACGAATGAACAAAATTTGTATGGCGGAGAAACTTATACTTGCTTATGTACAATTTAATATACAAAGAGAATTCTACGTTTTATAAAAAAAATTATTATTTTTTGAATCAAAACAATAAGAATAAATAAATAAGAATTTCTAAAATTTTCACATTTAAATAAGGGCAACTTTACTTATAACTTAGCCGAAAGCCAAAAATACCTCTAATGCCACGTTCGCAGATACGGTCATATTTGCAAAAGTCGATTTTCCCTGACAAAGGAACACCGGGAGCTTTTCCTCCGTCCCCGGGCCTCCTCCAAAAAAATCCTGAAACACAATGCCAGCTTTTTTCCTCCTTTCTGTGCTCCCCCCAAATCTGTAAGAAAAATCACGTTCCGAGGGGCGCGCGCGCGCGCTCGCAGAAAAAGCTAAAGCAGCAGCAGCCGGGGAGAATGAAAATAAGGAAAGAGATACGTTTCTCATGACTTTCGGCATGAACGGATCGCGCTCGATGCCTTTTGGCGAAGCCGTTCCACGATCAAGCGTTTCCCCGACTGCACCGGAATTTCCGGCGCACGTGAGCCTCGCTGCAAATTTCACAAAGCTGCTCTCCCCCTCTCTCTCTCCCTCTCTTTCTCTCAGTCGACTTATTCCCGGAACGGACTATAAGTACGCGGAGCTCCAGAATTTCTTATCGCGCGACAGCTACAGGCGAGCAGCGCTCCCCGATGGGACGGAGAGTTGATTAATCTTCGAGCTGATTTACGTTCCCGGATTGGAGGACGAGGGAATGAAGGAGGAAATAAATTGTTTTAAATGCATAATGAAGCTTCGCCGATTGCTTATTTTAGCTTCCGATCTGGGCTTTTTTTATAAGAGATGCGATAGAAGTACTGATAGTATAGTTAATCGTTTAAATTCAGTCGGTATTGATGCTTCGATCTTTGGATTCTAATAGAATTTAGTGAAGTGTTAAAAATATTTTATTCTTCGAACAGTAATTAAGATTTTAAATTACGTAAAGGAAATTCTGTAAAAAGATTTTCTAAAACCTTTCCGAAGATTCCTAAATTTTTAATTAGTTCTTTATTTTAAACTCGCAAAGCTATCCTGGCCGACGAAATAAATAACAGCCCATCAAACCATCACAAATCCGTCAACTTGCACAAAAAGTCATCAGAATCAGCTCTTCGGCAGTAAAAATTCCTCGTTCTCCAACCCTTCCATCTCCACACAGTGTCGAATATGATAAACAGCCCTGGAACAAAATATATCGCGCCGCTCTTGACGTCGTACAACTGCAAAAATGCAACACCGAAAATTGGTGGATTCGTCGTGCGCAGCTCTTGTCGGCTCCAACAAAAAACAAAAACAAAAAAAAAAGCAAAAGCACAGCATCAGGGGCCAAAAAGTGGCGCGCGGCCCTTAGCCATTGACAAAACAGAACATTAATCCGACGCGGCGCGGAGAGAGTCGGGCGATTTATTTTGCAGCGGATGATTGTTCAGAGACGATTAATCGTTTGTTAGTAGCTCTTACCGGGCAAACATCGCGTATATCGACACAGAGCTGCGAACGAAAATGGACAAGAGCGCGGAGAGAGAGAGAGAGGCGCACTCTGTTGGAGGACGGAAAAATGGCAACGTCAAGTGACCAAAGACGTGGAAGTTAAATAAACAGGGGGGAGAATGGAGTGGAAGCTTCTGTTGAAAAAATAGCTGGGTTTAGTGAGTGCTTTTTTTGTTTTCGTGCGTGATTGCGTAGCTTTTTTTCGGTGGTCGGACTTTCGAGGAGTTGAAAAATTGAATTTCAAGAGGTGAGAGTTAGCTTGATGAACAATTTTGGAAGATCGAAGTATTACTAATTTTATTTGATAATTCAGATATTTTTACTTTTCGATAAAAAAGGTAAGACTGGCAACGTCAAGTGACTAAATTTATACAATCAGAAAATATTTGCGCTAAAATTACTTGCAGATTTCCGCCCTGAAATTAGAAATCAACCGATCCCAAGTAACCAGAAGAGAAGCCCGAAAGGCTAAAATCATCCCATCACCCGCAGGACGAACAGCAAGACTCCAACTCCTTCGCTCTCCATCGACTTCTCCACTCGTCAATCTGCATCCGCCTTCCGCTACGTGTCGGACGTGCCAAGGTTGGCTTTTCCTACCCTCGCACCTGTCGCGTTTCGGCAACCAAAAGTAAGGAGGGGGGATCAGCACTCCCCCAGCTGCTTATCAGGGAGAGAATCGATTTATGGCGCGATGCGCAAATAATAGAAAGATGCCTGTAGTAAAGGTGCCTGCAGTACGCATTCATTTTTGCATGCACATAATAAAAGTGTTCGCACTCGCATTCATACTTTTCATGCTCTACATTTTTTCTTTTTTTTTTTATCTTATTTAACGTCGACTTTTACGCTACTTTGCGGCTTGCCAAATCGCGATGGGACAAACGGCTTATAAAGGTAACTTCCGAACCCCCTGAGTTTTGATGTTATGAAGTTATTGCTTAAAAGACGCACGCGTTATGCGAAAAAGACGCATTCAGAGCATTAGCATTCAATTTTTATATAAAAAAACAGAAACGAATCTAAATGATTCGAAAAACAAAACTATTTGAAAGTCCTCTAATTGTCACCCTTCCGCGAGTAAGCCTCTCTGCTTATCTCGCCCCGTATCCTTCTCTTTTATCGATTAAAAAATCGGTGAGAAGGAACGTGCGGCCCCGGACAATCCTATACGATTGCCGTGCGCGCTTCTTACGCGTCGGTTTCATTTTACCGACTGCGCCAAAATGTTCATAAACCGCCGGGCATTCACTTCATTTTCGACTCTTTCACATTTTATAATTAAATTGTAACTTAAATTTTATTTAACAAAATAAGACCTGCAAAATTCGTTTTGTTCGTGTCGAGAACAATATCAATATTTAATACTTTATTGAAATGAATGAGGAATTAGTCATAAAAAAAAGCTTATAAGTAGATAGCGTCTATTAATTTATGCAAAGACTTTCAATAAAATAAAACTGCAGTTATTCTAAATTTTAAATTTCATTTATTTAAGTTTTTTATAGCTTCTTTTAAATAATTACACATCGTGCGCGACGCCTGTAAATATCATTTATTAGTGTTTCTGGAATAAACAAAAATATCGAAAAAAGGTATCCAGCCAAATAGATGATCAATAATTGAACCAGTATAAAATTATTTTTCAAATCGTTATATTATTTCGAGCTATTTACTTCGCTAACATAATTCAATGATTTAAACAATCCAGCCTCCTTAGTTCTTTGCATGATCGAATCAAAATTTTCTACAAAAGGAGATCCAGCTTCATATACCAAAGCTTCTGCCATTATGCCAGCTTGAACTTTCGTCACTTCCAATATAATATCCCTGTTTAATCCCTTATACTTTGTGGCAAAAAACATTGCTTGTTTCTGAGATAGGAAACACATTACGTTTTTCTGCTTTAAAAGCCAACTTGTGCAAAGGTGAGAAACGTTGAATAATTGAATTCTTGATTGTAAACTTTTCAATTACTCGTTGTCAGTGCCGCTACTTATCGTTGGAAATAATGTTCGAAATGCGTACGACACTAAAACAAATTTTATTATATCTTTATAAGTAGTTATTGGTGGTTTATTAGTAGTAACAATTGCATCAGCCATATCAGCAATTGTGTTGGGTGAATGAAATATTGATATTAGTGATACAGAGAAAAATATCATTCTTTTCGGCAAGAATGAAAAAATGCACCACAAACTTACTACGAAATTACTACGAATTTTGGACGCATGTATTTTGAAGATATTACCACGCAAAAAACTAGTTTTTATTTACGTTTTCTTGATCAAAATATCTTTGAAGAATGATGAGGATGTTCGATTGCCTAGGGGAATAAACCACTTTTAAACATTCGTTGAAGTATTTTTTTTTTTTTTAGATCATGAAGAATGATTGGCATATAAAATTGTTGAAGAATACCATTGTCCTTTAGTGGTTTGTGAAGATTTTGAATTGCGACTAATGTTTGGAATTTTTCTTATCTTTGAATCTGTTAAAGTATAACACTAATTTCAGTCGATTCGAGAAATTTGCGCGCTTATTTTAAGAAATGCAAGTAGTTTTGCACTACAAAAATGTTTTTCGCTTGTTGCTTAGCAATTCTTTAAATTTATTATGAAATCAATTTCTCTGACGAGGCAGAAAATAGGTAAATATATAAAACGTAGTTTTCAGAACGAAATCAAACATCGCGGTCGCGCTTCGAAGGCAAGTATGGGTACTGAAGCCTGAGCCGACCGTACTATTTATACTTTGATATTGGTTAGCGAGATTTTCAATTATTTATTATGTCA
>UCOM01002158.1:0-29684 GCA_900474385.1 Ormyrus pomaceus | reverse complement strand
TTTTTGTATCATCGAATACAAATTTTATGAAACTGTTAGAATATATTCGAAACTCTCTTTGGTGGAATCACGAAGCACTATTTTTGATTATAAGTAGAAACTGTCATATTGCCAATGAAATATTGATTTCTTTGTGGAGTTTCAACATTTTATCTGCAGTTTTTATATGTAACATGTTGAATAGTCAGTTGATCTACACTTTTAATCCATTCTCCAACGACTCTCCAACATTTTGGAGTAAAATGCACGTCGCAAATCTGCCACACAAAGAATGGACGTTATTTCAACACGTCATTTTGAACGAATCTCTTTCCCGTAAGTATGATGTATTAAAATAATATATATATGTATATATATATATGTATAACTTATTTAATTCTCACTTAATTACACAGGAAATGCTTTTTGCAAAACTTTATATTTTGACAAAATAAAAAAGCTGCACGGTTTCAATTTGAAAGCATTTACTTTCGGTGATCATTTCTTCTATCGCATTGACGATAATAAATTTGGCTTCGATAAATTCGTAGGAAACGATTATCACTTTATTGTTATAGCTTTGAAATACCTAAATGCGAGCGTAACAGTAAAACGAACTAATATTGCTGGGTTCACTGAAAATGATGAACCGAAAGGTGCTCTTCGAGATATAGACTCTGGGACAGTAAATTTTGGTTTTCCAAGATATTTTCAACGACCTTATTGGAAAGTGCAATTATACCCTTATGGTGAGAGCAGCAACATCAAAGTCATTACGCTTAAACACCAAGTTCGTTACATTTCGAATTTCCGAGTAATTTTTAATTATAAAGTTTGGGCACTTTTCCTTTGTGTATCTACAGTTTCGATTCTAATCTCTAAGTACAGCCTTCGCCGGCCAATGCTTACAGCCACTTTGGAGTTCTTTTTAGTGTGTGCAGGAGGTACAGAATTAAGGTACCTGCAAAGATCATCTTCGAGAATTCTTTGGATAACATGTGTACTTTTGTCTTTTATCAGCAGCTGTTATATTCAAACTTTTTTAAGTGCTGTTAAAACGGTACCAGAATATTTTTCAGGAATTGACACGGCGGAAGATTTGATTAAGTCCAACCATACAATTATCGGAAAAGGGAATATCAGAGAATTGATTGAAGAGAAAGAGATCGTTCGCAGGTATCAAATTGTAGATAAAACTGAGGACGGTTATAACCGTCTTCTAAACTACGAAAATATTGCTTTCATTGGCGCTGAAGTAATGGCAAAATACTACTTTAAAGAATACAAGAATATTCATTTTTCGCAGAATAATTTAGTATCAAGGGCAGTTACATATATGATTACTGAAGACTCGCCTTTTAAAGTAAAATTCAATTGGATTTTGTTAAAATTGACGGAAGGAGGATTTTTGCAACTTGTAAGAAATCGCAGGGAACAATTCATGTCAGGCAGCCAAGACTTTAACTTGCAAATGGATCGTGAAGAATTTCTTGTGGTCTTCTATTTTTTAATTGGAGGTTCGATATTAACAATTTTATCTCTACTAATCGAAATATGTGTGCATAAAATGTATCGTGTATATCAAATACAACATCTTTAAAATCAATACATGTACTAAAAGAAGTTAATTGTTCTTTCCTTATTCACTATTTTATTTTTCAGCAAAAAATTCATACTCCTTTGAATATATTATTATAGTTTACAAATTTGTACAACGTACGTTTTGTAAAAAAAAAAACGTCGATTTTATGAGCTCCTTATACTTTGTCATGTACTACAACATACAAGATAAGCATGTTTCAAACATTGAGACTAAAAGTTATAATAAACTCTTCCGGAGGTTGGATAAAAAAAACTTGTACTGCTGCATCACTTTTAATTCGCATCAGTACTTAAAAATTTGAATTGGCGCTCTTGTGTATTTTCAATTACTACTGCATAAACCCATACATTAAATTGTTCTTTATCCTTTAAAACGCAATACTCTCCCTCTTAAGTATGCTTTATATTTTACATCCGCGCATAAATTTTCTTTATCTCCGCGAGAAACTTATTTGATAAAGCAGCCGTTCCCGCCAGTCTGAAAACTCATGCATACTTTGCACGTGACGGAAAATAACGCAGCAAGCCGTTCCCCGACTTCCTCCTCCCCCCCAACGAAGCTAAAATATTTCCAGCTCTTAAGACCGACCGAAATCCCTTCCTATATACACAATCCGCCGAGAAAAGCAGACGACGGACACGAACGCGCTTCCCTTTTTTTTTGTTCAACTGTTATCTCGCCCCGAATGCACTCCCATTCACGGCTCTCGGAAAAGATGAATGTATAAAAAAAAAGGGCCGCGAATCAAGTGACACGAAGACCCAGAAAGGAGGACTGGAGGAGGCTCCCCGATCCAAAGGTGTCTCCTCGCTCTCGCACACACTTAATCCAATTAAAAGAATCTCGGCTTTTCTCCCATCTTTCAAAAAGTTACTTCCCCGCCGGCAAACGCACGTCGAGGAGAGCGAGAACAACGGCTGCGAAGAGCCCGGAGGAAGAAGCGGCAGCTGGGAAAGCTTGACTCGAATTCGCGCACGAGCAAAGTTTAGAGACACACGGGGCCGAAGTCAAATAGCTTCGAGGTCGCGTGACCTCGTTTCCACTCGCGCGGCACGCAGCGCCGAACCCTTCTGGCTACGTAAAAACGACCACTTTGACTTCTCCTCCTCCTCCTCCACCTCTGTGTGCGTGCGTTTCGTGCCTTTCGCTCCTGCACCGTCGGCTGCTGCTGCTGCTTTGTTTCGCCGCTCTTTTCCGGCTGCGAAAAATTGCTCAAAGCTCGGGGAAGTCGGAGACAAAGCGCGGGTTTATTGGGAGACTTTGCGCGCGCTTATAAATTGTAAATCCATTGCGAGGGAGGCTGGGATTTAATATTGTCTTGATAATGATTCGAAACGAGTCGCGTTCGGAGGGGAAGCCTCCTTTGAGACGTTTGATGAAAATTCTTTTTTTTTTTTTGTTTTAATATCGCAGGAAAATTATTAAGGGATTCATATTTTCTCGGGCGGAGGTTTTGTTCTTTGTAGAGGCTGCCTGGGAAATATATATTAACCTCCGCGACTTTGTGGTGTACACTTTGCAGGTTTTTCAGGAAAATTTCGACGGAGTTCGGAGAGTCGAGAGTAGGATACTCTCGGAGAATTACGATTTCATAGCGTGACTGCACAAATCTCTTTGAGCTTCTAAAGTGCGGAGTAAAAAAGGTTTTAGAAATTGAATACGAATTTTCTACCGTTATTTATCGCCGCATTAAATTTTGTTTGAATAGTTACTTACGCTCGTTATTTGAACGAAGTTCTGTTGCTGTACTCACCTGGAACACAAAGAATAGAGAAATTAATTTATGCACGTAAATTATTCAGCTTAATTAGTTTGTTCGATAAATAAAGCGGGATTATAATAACGATAATTTAAAGTGAATTAAACTATATTAATGCGTTATAATATTAAATATACTAAATATTCAACAACAAACAATTAATAATAATATATTAATAACAAGTTAAGTTACTGTCTACTTTATAACTATTTGAACTTTCGATAATTGCAGGAATCTCAACCCGACTCAAAACACTAGAAGCACTACTCAAATCTCGTTTCCGAATTCCTTTTATTCCAACCGACTATACAAGACAATTCTCCCAATAAACCGTCGTCTCTCCTCGCGAAGCCGCGCAAACACGTCGGAACAATTTTAATCAGACAAGCCCCCCGCGCGCCCCAAGTTCGCGTGCAGTTCGGCGGGGCGCAAGCATCGCCGAGAGAGCAAACGCGGGGGGGGGGGGACCCCCTCGGGTTTCCGAACTTTAAACACACCTTATACCCTCCGCGCGGAATTCAATCATCGAAAAACGGGTGTAGGTACGCGCGTCTCTCGTTACCGCGCGACTGTCGGTGCGAATCGAAGCCCGTTGCGACCCCCTTTTGCTTTTTAATTCGGGTCGGAGTCAAGTGGCCAACGAGCTTTTCTATGTCACTCGACGCCCCGATAAAGTTTGCCGCGAGGCGAAGCAGAAGTGCGGGAATGAGCGCGGTGAAATCTTTGGTTGCTGCCGAATCGCCTTTTTGGGGAGGCGAAGTTTTAGCCTCGTATTTGAATATTTAAAGGAAAGTTGAAAGGAACGGTCTTCTAGAATTTCAGCTGGTCTTATTCCCGTATGATATTCGTTTTAGATTTTCTACTCTTGCCCAGGATGTAACATAAGGTTTTAGGGGCTATTTCGACCGTTACCTTTTCTATTAGCGTTGAGAACGTCTGCAAGGCGTACTATTGCACGAAATCTTTCTAAAATTTAGTTTTTTCGAGAATTGCTCGGAAACACTCTCTTGCCGCAATAATCTTACAATACTTCGCTCCCATAAGAAAGTCGTTTAAAGCACTTTACAGCATTTTTTTTCTTTTTTTTTTTTATAAAGACTACATAAAATTATATACGCAGAAAATTCTCTTCGTTTAATGTTTATCTGGGCTTACATTAAGCCGAGAAGTACTTCATTGAATATTGCAGCAATGTACATTGAACGTGAATTAACAGCGCTTTTAAAACAGAAGTGCTTTACGCAGAAATTACCGTTGCACTTGAACCCCGAGTGTATTGCAGCCCGCCACCATTGTTCATACTTGCAGCAAAATTCAGCGCGAAAGTCATAAACGGGGGAAATTGCGAGGGCCGCGGGGCAAACCCTCGAAAGCTAGGAAAAAGCTCCCGGAAGATTGTAGAAAAGAGGAAGTCTTTCGCCTTAAGGTATACGCAACGTATTTCTATTTCGTTTTTCGCCGCGGGATTTGAGTAAATAAAATAAGGCGACAGATGCGTTTGAAAGTAAACGGGGATTTGGATTAGGCGGAATTGATGGGGGAAGCGGTTGCACTTCGTGTGTGGGGATATTCACTTTCTATCACGGAGAAAAATTTTCTAGTAAAAATTACAATAGCGCATTTTAATTTGTTCACAGACTGTAAAAATCTAAAAAAAAATATCATATAGTTTCTAGTAAATTTTACAAGATCAATAATAAATTTGCATATTTAGACTTGTAAAATTTACTAGGAACATGGTAATTTTTTTAGATTTTGACCAGTCTGTGATAAAATTAAAATGCACTATTCTCCATGTAGGATTTTCTCTTGCATATATTAAGGTGTGCCAATCTTTTTATAAATTGAGTCTTTAACTGACTTAGAAAATGACATGTTTTTTTTTTAGTTTGGAAAAAAGATAAAGCAAAGGGGGTAATTCACAATTTGAATTTTAGGCTCAAAAGAAAGCCAAAGTCTTTACTAATGAGATAATTTATTTGATCTCAAACTCCTTTTGAACATTTAACTTTTGTACTTTTCTTAAACTCTGACTTTGCAATTGAAACTTTTGAATAACTATTCATTCAAAGAGTTACTTCAGTCAGTAAATGGTTTTAAACCGAATGTGAAGAGTTCAAAAGTTACGCAGACGTGCAAAGCGCACTTCAATTTTATTATCAATCGTTTGAAACGTCTATCTGCTGTCAATTTTGAATAACCCAAAATTTCAAAAAGCTACAGATCCATATAAAAAATATTGTAGCAATATTTCGTTCAAAAGGGCTTTCAAATCGTTCTCTCTTGATGTAATTTCTTTTTTAGCTTTTACATAAAAGTTTTTGCAACGACACGTTTTTACATTTCTATAAAATTAGCACGTCTCTAAAAATCGTAAATTCAGAGATTTCGAACTCTCCCTGCCTCCTGAAACTCAAAGTTCACATTCAGCCCCCCATGAATACTCAACGATATAATGCAAAGTTGTTCACTCCTCAAGACATCCTCCGACTTTCTCCCCCAAAAAGACGCATTCCTAACGAACCGAATCGCATTTCCATCCTAAAAACGGCGAACTCCGTCAGCCCAAAAACCGGACGGAGAACCGTCAGTTTTTTAATAAACGTATACTAAATTACATACCGGTCGAAACTTCAGCCGCGAGGCTCCGGCGGCGTATCGCGTTTACGCGCGAACTGGTCCCTCGGCTCGTTATTCGCGATTGATTCCGCGTCTCCTTCGGCGATATGCAGTTCACGGCGCGACGGGGAGTGGGAACGTCATCGTCTCTCTTCGCGGGTTTTTTTTTATTTTTCGAGCGCGTGCGCTTGATGCGCCGTCGATTCGCTGTACGTCTGCCTCTCGATTATTCGAGAATATCGAGCGCGCGGAGTCTGGATCTCTCTGCGCGCCGCGTCGGCTGTGATTGTTTTTGGCGCTGTTTTTTTCAGGCTTTTTTTTTTAAATAGCTTGCAAAACGCTACTTAAAAAAAGATAGATAAAAAAACCTCGTCGGCCGAGTGTCCAATGGGATTTTTAGTTCTTAAAAGATTCAAAGTCAACGTTTTTTTCACGGGGATAGAAAGTTTCATCTTTCACCTCGTCGTTTTCAGTGCGTAGAATCGTAGAACACCTTCAGACTTTATAATAGCTCCTAATTACCGCAACTACCGTCAAAACTCATTTTTTTGCACGCTCCACAACGCGACGACGTACCAGCGGGGCTTGATCTCATTCGGCGGCGACTTAAAATATTTAGGGCCAATTTGCAAGTTAACCGCGCGGCGGGCCTTAAATTACAATGATAAATAATGCATACGGCTCTGATTAATGTATCAAAATTCCCAATCAAGTTGCCGGGCCGCCGAGCTCCCGCGCTGCACTTCGGCGTAAACACATTCTTGAAAGTGTGTCATCGCGAATAAATCAGACGCTGCCCCCGCATACGCGCTGCTCCCGCGCAAAACTTTATTAAGATATCGAGAAGTTGAAATGCTCGCGCGCGGTTTCGATTTGCATTTTCGATCTAGATTAATGCCACCCCCCGCATTTGCAAATATTAGAAAGTTTTGGTGTCGTAACATTGTAATTTTATTCGCGTTCGCGCTCCGCCGGGATAAGCATCTCTTTAATGTTTTGAATTAGTTATAACGAAGTGGGACAGCGGGAAATCGAGTGATATTTTTTTTTTACATGCAACACGAAGAGGGTTGTATATATTTTGATAATAACGTTTGCTTTTCGTGCGGAACTGTTGTAAAGCTGTATAATACACGCTGATTAATCTCTTTATTATCTCAAACGCAATTTAGAACTTTCCCCCTTCGATCGCAGGCGTTTATCAAAGCCTTTGCCGAAAAAATCTATGCAGCCCCGCACACAACGCGAATCTACAAGAGTTTCAATTAGAACGTCGCATAAATCCTCGTATAAACTTTCGCAATCCCGGAGCTTAAGCGGTCTCTCTCTCTCTCCCTCTCTCACGTGTGGCCGAAACGCGAAATCTGTAGCGAATAATTGAAATTAATGTCAATTCCAAAAGTCGCGTATACATATAGCCGGGCGAAGGCGAGAAAAAGTCTGGAGTATTTATTTCAAGAGTCGTATACGTTCGAAAACAATTCTATGAGAGAGAGAGAAAGAGCTTTTAGTGATTCCACGGATTTAGAATGCGGCACGTTTCATTGTTTTCGCGAGCGAAATTCAATAAACGGAGCTTTACCCGCGAAAACTGCCGGCCGCTGTTTGACATCTGACAATTATATTCTACCCCCCCCTTCGAGTTCGTTATCAGTTTTTCGCGCGCGAGCTTTCCGAGAAGCGGAGAAAACAGAGTGCCGAGAGTACGCGCGAATACGTTTTTGAATTTCAAATGCCCAAGGGCAGGAGAGAGTCGGGGGGGAGAGCGAAGATTTTGAAAAAGTATAACGGAGAGTCGGCGAGCAAATGTATTCTCGGGAAGGTTGGAATAATAGAGTGACAACTTGTTCTTTTTACGTGGATTTGGAATTTCATCGCGAGGAAATATCATTTTTGTCCGGAGCTGGAAGAAACTAAATTGATTCCGTGCATTTGCTTACTCAGCGGAGCTCTCGAAATGCGTGTTTATACTGTAAATAAAAATGAGAATATGAATTTCGAATGTTTAAATAAACAGAAGTTTAATACGTTCTAGAATACATAAAGCGGAACGCGAAATTTATCAGAGACTTGTTTTTTCAACTGCTATATAATTTATGTACAGTAATTTTCTGAACCAGTAAATTATAATTAATTTTCTAACAAATGGAAAAGTTTACGCAGCTCTTAAAACTATTACGACTAAAAAGCGGTCATTCGAAGCAACATGAACAGTCGGTTTGAAAACTTTCCGACGTAATCGTGTAAAGCCCAAAAAGTTCTTTCGGCAGCGGTACTGGTTATTCCAACTTTTTTTTTCACGTCTGGCAGATTTTGTAATTAAATGAATGTAGTTTCGAAACATTTTCTATGCTTTCCAACTCAAACGGCGTATATCGCAAAATCGTATACTATACTCACTTTATGAAAGAAATTCTTTTATTATTCAAATGCAATAGTTCGCATTCATATTCTTATGAATCCAATAGAAAATGCAAATCGAAGAAAATAGATCGAAAAAAGTCGCAAGAGAATGCAATCTCTTTCTTTTCCCAGCAAGTGCAGAATGCAAGCCCGATATCACGCTGTTAGATGCCGTTCATTGTTGCCCATCCGAGCGAATCGCTTTAACCTTGACTTGGCCGTCAATTTTCCTGAAACTATATGAATTTTCAAGCTTCATTTCCTCCCCGTCCCATTTTGCGCAGAAAGCACGCCTCAGTAACCATCCGCCGACAAATATATATCCGTCGTTCGAATAAATCCGGACTTTAAAAAATCCCGGTCTCTTTAAAAGCCGCGGGAGCACTATTTTCCATCCCTTAACCCAGTTGCATACATAAACGTCGGCGCGCGGCGCGTCGCGGAGCTGCAGAAGAAACGAGAAATCGCTCGCGCGCCGAAAGGCAAAAAACTGGAAAATCCAGAGCGGAAAAAGGGGGGTATCGCAAATACCGAGGCGCATCGAGAGCGCAATGGCCGTAAAACTGCCGGTTTTTTAAGGCGACGCGCGAGATAGCTTCGCAAGCTTAGCTCTCTCTCTCTCTCGCTTTTGTGCGTCCCCCGTCTGTGTGTATAGGTGTCCGCCGCGCCCTTTTTCTCGGCCAGCGGGGATGACAGGCGCCGTCGAAGGTCTTCGAATCTTCTGGAAAGTGCACTGAATGCGTTTGTCAGTTTACGAGTTTACCGAGATTTTGAGCAAGATTGCGTCGCGTTTGGGAAGAAGAATTCGGATTTAGTGATTTTTGTTCTATTAAACAATTTACCTTGGTATATTGTTTACTTTCTGCGTGAAACAAGATCATAGCTTTAATATTAAAGGATTACTGTCTTTATACGTGTAGTGTTTGTAAAGGATTATTCGTTTCGATGTCGTAGGTTTTTAAATATTTAAGAGTTTAAAAGAATTTAAATATTAAATATGTTGCATTTAATATATTTAGTAAAATTACTTACTACTACAAGCAGTTATACATATAGAGACCATATTCAAATAAAATATAAATTTGTAAATAATAGTATACATAATAGCTTTTAATATAATAAACTTCTTTTCTATACATAATTTCACAAAACCCATTTTTACTTAGGTTGTACGTTCTAAAAGTGGATAGGTCATTTACCTCTCAAATGTAGCTAATTATAAGAGGCACTTTAACAATTTTAGACTTTACACTAAACTATACAAAGAACAGACTAATTCAATATTTCAGTATAGATATTTCCATTCGCACACCGCAAGTTCTAAGATGAAATGTTCCCAAAGTAAACGCTCCGTAATCTCGCAGGTAATATGATGTTCGCCTGCCGTTAATAAGGGAAGCGCCGAGATCGATAATGATCCGCTATCCAATTTATATTCTATTATTACAAATTCAAAATTAACTTTTGCTCGCGCCCGTTACGGTAATTAACTGCCGCAATTACTTGAAAATTATGTGGTTTCTGCTTAACGAACGCGGTAATTATTCAAATTTCAATACCAATTAACCGAAAATTGAGTAGTTAGTACACACGGCTTTAGTGTAAATGTCCGCAGCGCGGAGTAATATTTACTTAACAGCCCTTCTTTATTTTTCACCGTTTAAGGTCAGTATTATTGTTTAGCATTATAATAATTATCAGTAATATTGTGTTGGTTCAACAAATAGACAATCAATATGTTTCATTTTATCTGTAATGCGTAAACAAATAATGTAATGTACACTAAATAAATCGATTAGTCTTTAAAAAAATTGGTCAGAACACTCAATTTCCGACATTAAATCTTTCGAAGAACCAGAGCACGTAATCGTTAAATTAATAAACCAATTCCGCGCAATATTCAATGCCAATTCTGTAAATTATAAACTTCGAACCTCAATTCTACCAGTATAGTTTTGGCTTGATATTTCGCGACGCACCGAACAGTTCCCCCCCGCGATGCATGCACAAGCGCGCATTAGTATTCGTTTCGCGAATTCGCGAGCGTAATAAGTTAGCGCTGTTTCGCGCAGCATTGTAAGCTAATGCTAATCCGAATTGATATGCGCGCATCATTCCGGAAGACAGTAAAGCCTCCGCCGGATTTTTTTATTCCCCGCCGTAACAATAAAAAGCACGCCGTAAGAATGCAAATCCAAGTCCCCCCCGCCCCCGAGCTTTCAAAACTAAATCGCATTCGAAGGCATAAAGGCGCAAAATAAAACTAAACTTCCAGCACAAAAAACCGGCCAATCCCCGGCTCTGCACATCGTCCACTAACTCTCCCCCCAGCCGACCCAAAAAACCGACCCTCCCCCCCGAAAAAAAATCAGAGCAGCTCGTATCAACTCTCTCTCTCTCTCTCTCTCTCTCTCTCTCTCTCTCTCTCTCTCGGGAGGGTGTGGTTGGAGGCGCGACGTACCTGCGGACGCGGCTTGATATCGCGATCGATAAAAACACTTCTCGCGCGCGGCGCTCTCCCGGCTCCTTCGGCCCGCGCGGCGCGTTTATCTTCCTCCCCTGTACTGTCTGCTTCTTGTCGATCTCCTCCGGCCTGTCCGGCGCGTCGTTGTCGCCGCTGCTTTTCCGCGCGAGCTGAATTACGCAGCCGAGAGCGGCGGCGGTCCGCTTGATCGATTGTTCGTTAATTGAGTTGGACTTTGAGGGGGGGACGGCCGCCGTCTCGAGGGGGCGGCGAAGTAGTACGGCGGAGGAGGGCGATTAGTTTTTGATGCTGAGATCGAGACGAGTGGATTTGAAAATGATGAAAATTCGAGGCAAGTTTGAGTTGAGAGGTTTTTTTTTATCTAACTCCGGTGAAAAATACTTAAGTAACGAGTATTCTAGCTTTGATTAAACAAGTTAGAGGCACGAAAGTTTTATGAGTCGTTTGAGAAATAGAGTTGATGAGCCTTTTAAAAAGTCTTTCCAAAAGTGTTCAGTGTACTTGATAAAGAACGAAACTAAAACTACTCTCAGCTGTTTTAATCATTGAAACGCAAACTTGCACGGAATACAAAATACGTCCTTACTGTTGTTTATATCAAGTCCATTTTCTTAACTTCACCTTAGAAACAGTTTGCACACACTTTTCGAGCTCACCTCTTGTCAAACCCTGATGTTACAAAAGTCGCGCAAACGAATAATACTTTTACCCATCCAATAATATACTTTTACCCATCCAATTACCAGTACTTCGCCGAGAAAAGTTCGCTCTCTCTCACAAAAATTGATCCTTTCATCCGGCGGAGCATTCCGAATGAAATTACGCAGCAGCCGTTGACGAACAGGATATAGAGCTACTATATATATATAAAAATAATCGCCTTCGCGCGCAAAGTGCGGGCCGCTTGACGGGCGCGAGGCGGAGACCCGCGCGGAAGGGGGAGATTTACGCCCGAGGAAATGGCTTAGTTGGATTTACCAAGTTTGCTTATAATTGCGCCAAAGTTCGTTACCTGTATCGCGCAAACTGGGTGTGGGTCCCGGCTATTGTCCACATTGTGGAAAGGGGCGAAGACTGCACGCGCAAGTTGCGCCCCGCCGCCGCGGGTGCTCGTTTATTAAATAATTGGTCGTATAATTATTCGAGTATTCAGGAAGTTTTACGAAAGAGTTGCGGGTCGTTCGTTTTATTTAATGGATCGTGCACTCGAGCCTTTTTTTTTCTCGTCACCCGATTCACGTATAAAGTATATTTAAATTGCGGAAATCAAATGGAAAACTGTGTTATTGCAAATTGAACGTTTTTATTGTAAAGTGAATTTTCTAAATGAATTACACTCGGTTTTAAGAAAAAGTTGAAAATAATCTCGATTTTTACCAAACTGATCGTCGGCATCCAATAAAAAAGGTGATCAATTCTGCAACATTTGCCCACATTTCTATAACTCCTCACCCGGCCGTTCCCGCAATTCTGCCAACCCAACTGTTCGCTCATCCGGCCGTATTCTCTCCCTCCCCAGGAAAGAAAAGAAAAAAAGCCCGGGGGGGCAGACAGTTTACGCGGCCTTATCGTAAACATAACCGTCGGCCAGCAAACAGAGCGCAAAAGGAGAGACAAAAGCGAAAAGAGAGGCACTCGTCCGCCGGCTCTCTCTCTCTCTCCCTCGGTCCGAGAGCGAAAAATGCTCAATCGCGCGGAAAGCCCGGCTATTTTCCTCCTCGAATGGATCGCGCGCCGCTCGGCCGAGCACTTCGATCGCGCATTTGTCAAGTCCACGAAGTGGTCTGCGGCCGAGAGTCTCTCCCGACTCCCGCCGCTCGCGGACGTCTTCATGTTGCGCAATGAGCTTCGCAGCGGCGAAGTTCGATATACGACTTCGTTGTATATTAGCCGGGAGAGTCTCTGTTGTTGCCGGGGCTGCTTTGCGTGGGTCGTGCCGAGGAAATGACTTGGTTTTGCAGTAAAGGTCTGCCCGCGGCGAGGGTTGTAAAAGTTCATGCTTGCTTTTCGCGAGTATAGGAGGTGAGAGCCGGAGTTTTAAGGGGTTTATTTTTATTGCCGATCGCGGAGGGCAACCTCGTATCGTTAGGTCGAAGCCACGTGACGTCGTTGTATGGACTAAGTTTGATTTAAGGCTTTCTTAACTTGGTGTATTGTACAGTTTCTTGCACTGAATCAATATATAGCTTCGAATTTTTCAATTTGTTTTATAACGCGTTAAAGTTTCCTTGGAGTACACACAGTTGGGAGTAAATAGCGGCACCTTTTCAAATCGACCGAGAAGTTAAGCTGGAAGGAGAAAGAAAGGCGATTTAGAAAAAGGGCTTTTCAATGTGCTTTACGGAGAACTTTATTTTGGAATTAAAAAATTGTTTAAATCTTGGCAATTTCCAATCGGAAATGAAACTTTTAGTTTAAATTTTTTACTACTCGTTACGAATAGATGTATTACGCTAGAAAATTAAAAAAAATGTTTTTGTATGGACATTATTATAGTGGCAGTAACATATGACGGGATTATTGAGTTTCCGAACTAACTACATTTTGCTGCCTATTTTCTGCAGCTGCGCATGGCGCCTCCTTTCTAACCTGTCACAAGTTTAATGGTAATTCTCACAAGTTTCCCATGAGGTAACAGGGTCAAATTTTGTTTATTCAAAGAGCGTATTCGAGTTTTAGTTTTCGATAAAGTCGCAAAGAAACTTTTGATTAACTTTGGTAATTCTTTCAATACAATACGGTTCGTTTCTATTCGACGTTGGATCTTATTATTGCCTTTTTTTAAAATAAAAACTGAAATTTATTAGAAATTAAATTTTATTGATTGACAATAAAACAAACTAGAAGAGGTAAGTATCTGGGCAGTAAATTATATCTCGTTCATACTTCGAACCTACTATAAAACGTATAAATTTTTTATGATTTTTTAAGTATGATTGTTTAATCCGAGTTGGATCGCGTCGAGTCGATCTTAAGGCAGATTCGAAGTTCAGTTTTAAAACTTCTTATTTGACTCCGGTCTCGCGAAATAATTTTAAACTTCGTTGTCGTCCGTCAATCGCGAAAGAAAAAACGAAACGGAAACTTTTTTAATAAAATCTCACATTCGCCAAACTTTTAAAATACTCAACGGCTTCCTCGGACTTTTGAAAAACACTTCAGAAAATGCTGCAAAAACATCAGTACGCCAGAAAAAGTATTTCCATTCTTTAAATATAATACTTCTACTCTTAACAAGACCCATCAACGAACCAGTCAAAGCAGATACTCTAAACTACACCAATGTATATAAGCTTCCACCTTTCCTCGCCTCTCGCCCAAATAACCCATCGACTCTCCCGACGCCCCTCCCCGGAGAGCCCGCAAAAAAAGCACACATTCCACCGTCGGTCGGAGGATGAATCATCGCCGCAAGCCGAGGAAAGCCAAGACAGGCGGAGCCGCTCTCAACGGTCAAAGTCCCATCGGCATGTGCATCTCCTCCTCCTCCCCCTCGGCTGTTTCGCGCGAGGAATGCAGGCATCCGTGTCAAGATCAGCGGGCGGCGGCCGAGTTAAGCTTCGACGTGTATTTCGACCGCGCGGCGCGGCTACGGGGAGAGAGAGAGAGAGAGAGAGCTTCGATCCCTCGGCGTATTTACGGCCTTGCCGTTCCGATGCATTTCGGGCCGGCTTTAGCGGAGCTAAGCGGAATTGAAATTCGACGGGGACGTGTTTTATTGAATTTTTAGTGATTCGCGGAGCACTTGGCTGTTGCGAGCTCGAACATTTCGGTGCTGGTTGAATAAAAAAGTATAAGTGCGATGGAGGAAGAGTGAGAGGGCTACGTATAGTTAGCGTTAGATTTAAACGAAGCATAGAAGTATGGATGAATGTTTGGGTATACTTTAGGCTGTAAACTAAGTGCATTTCTGATGAGCTAAAAGCTTATAATAAATTCTGAAAATGTACACTGAGAAAAATAATGCAGTAAAGTTTACTATAAATTCTGGTAATCGGAGGATAGACTTGACCACAATTATGGCAAATTTTACGATATAAATTGTAATTTTTCCAAATTTTATGGCACTTTTTTCATATGTCAAATCTGTCCTCCAATTAACAGAATTTATAGTAAACTTCATTGCATTATTTTTTTCAGTGAAAAGATCATTAACATCTATCCACCTAAAGAATTACGAAATCCGTTTAATGAACGTTTATTAAGCTTTGGCAAATCAATAATCAATGTAAAAAAGGTACTGCCTTTTGATAATCTTAGAATAACGGGAAGCGTACCAGTCTGATCACATCAGGGCTTTATCTACTGAAAATGAAAGTACGCAAACATAATATAAAAAAAAAATTATTTTTTATACTGCCTCATAACTTATTTATATTATCATAAAAGACCCATTCCATCGACAACAGATAATTCCCTTACGACAAACAAAAAATCAAACTCGCTGCGTATAATAACGTAATCGCTTCGAAGACCGATAAATCCCGAGCGATCCGCGAGAGCCTCTCGCCGCGGGTGTCGGACTCGCGAAAATTCCCTCGATCTCTCCTTCGAGCGTCCGTCGTTCTCTCTTTTCCGATCGCCTCGAGACCCGCGGCGACGGCGGCGGCGGCGGCCGGTGTTAAAAATACACGCCCGCCGTCCGCCCCCTTCTTCCGCCTTTTCGACCAGCGGACGCGCTCCGAGAGAGAGAGAGAGAGAGAGAGAGAGAGAGCTTGCACGAGCTTCGGAATTTTATCGATCGAAATTTACGAGCGGCGCGCGCGAGGCAGATTCTGTGAGAGCTCCCGGCAGCGACGCTTTTTTTATGTTGCTAGCGCGAATTCCGCGGCTTTTTCGAGGTCGAGGCGAGGCGGCTTTGATGTATTTAGAGAAATCGAATAAAGCGACTTCTGTAATGTTGAGCTTAGCCGTCGCGATCTTTCTCGAGGTCCGAGTGCGTATTATGAACGGTTTTTAAATATATAAAAGCGATCGACTTTATAAATAGAATGGGCAGTTGAGAAACTGAAATGATCGAGTATTAAAATCGAGGTAATCTCAATTATTATAACTTGAAGTAAGCTTATTTCAAAATTTTGGTCGACGTTTAAATGGGGATTTCGTATTCGAATGAATTTACGAAAGTTTAGTAAATGTAAAAAGTATTCAAAAATTATTTAAAACCATTACTTTGCACAGAGTTATATAATACAGACAGTCTCCTGCTCGGAGCCTCGGAAGCTCGCGTAAAAGTTTAATTGCTTTAAGAACAATTGGAAAAAAGTCCATTTGCAAGAATCGGCGAATCCGCTCGAAGATAAACACTTGTGTTTACCGAAATTTTGCGCAAACTTTTCCCATAAAACCTCGGATGTCGGCGGCATTATGTACATTTTCCTGCGCCACCGCAGTAAACTTTTCTTTACTGCATGCAAAAACTTTATCACTGCGCCTCTCCGCGCAAATATCTCCGAAACGACGTGCGATATAAAAACTGAAATGTCTGCTCTACGGTAGCTTTCTTCGCTGCAATTTTCCGAGGAAAAACATTTATTAGCATCGGAATACCGATTTTTGCTTAGCGCCGTTACTTCTTTGTCCAAAGTTTTATGGATTAAAGTTCGTTCGATTAACGACGAGTCAGGAACTTTTTTGATGCATTTAAATTCGCGTTTAAAAAATTTTTTTTTTTTCGTAAAAAAGCTCATTAACGTATAATTCTTTCCAGCGAACTGCCCTGTAAGTTGGCAAAGTGAAATGCAACGACAAACAAGCTTTTTTTCTAGATTAATTATACCCCACAAAAGCCCACTTGGCAGAACTTCAAAACCTGCATTTATAACCCAAACAATTATTTCCTTTGCAACGTCCTTTGCAACACCGCCGAACAATTAAGAGACTGTCATTCAATCGAAGACAAACGCATTGCAAAGAGTCTGAAAAAAAGTATCGACGAGAGGCCGCATAAATATTCAGGCATTTAAATTTCTTAATTTCCCGGCTCGCTTCCGAGTCCCGTCGCCGCCACGCCGAGAGGCGCAACAATAGTTTTTCCTCCTCTTTTCGTCGCGGCGACAAACTGCGCGAGTCATTGTCTCCGCCTCGCTCAAATCTGTTTGATGTTTCGCGCCCGGAGAGGGACGAAATGAATGGCCGACTCTCAAAGTATTACCGCATTAATGGATTGACTTGCTAATGAGGACATTTGCCATTCAAATGCCCGGGGAAACCGGCGGGAAAGAGGGGGGGGGGGGGGGGCGAAGTTTTAAATTCGCTCCAGTTGAACGCGACGATTTGCAGGAGGCGCCGAAGCGGTGGAAGGGGGAGCTCCCGTTTTTCTGGGGGAGTCTAAAGGGGGGATACTCTCGCACACCTTGTTTGTCGAACTTATCGCGGCAATTGGTTTGCTCGAGAACCGATGCCGTTCTGCTTCTTTTTTTCGCGGCGGAGCGAGAGATAGCGAGAGCTGTTTAGTCGCCGAAGGCTTTGTTTTATTTAAAAGCTCCAAATCGGTTTTGTTGTTTCGAAAATTTTTTAACTTTTTTAACGCGTTTTCAAAATAAACACCGAACAAACGATTCTTTTCGTGCGAAAGGAATTATTTTCAATATTTTTCAGTGAGAGGAATTCTTATTTTTAAGACAAGGATTCTGTTTGTTATATAAATGAATTTCTATATTTAATTAATACAACCGTTATTTTGTCAGAAAAGAAAAGTTATGTAAAACAAACAGAATCCTTCTCTAATAAATAGGAATTCCTCTCAGTCAAATATTGAGAAGAATAATTTCTCTTACGTGAAAAGAATCGTCTTCGAAGACATGGCATTACTGTCATTATCGAAGAAGACTCAAAGCATCTAAGCTTTCGAAACACTTCTCAATAAAGTTTATGAATCTACAACCCTGCTCGTTTAACGGTAAAAAGTATATCGACTCCGTTTTTACTCGACAAATTAATCAATTTTACCGCTTATCTCAGTAGTTCCTTTTAAATCGGCTTCTACCAACGCCGTGTAGAATCCGCGAAATCCGTCCTCCAAGCGCTTCTTACGAAACAAGCCCAAACTCACCGAAAGAGATGAGGCCGCTGTTAAGCATGGAGAGCTTGATCTGGCTGGGTATGGAGGCGAGGCTCTGCCCGGGGTTGAGGGTCCGCTTCCTGGCCGGCTTCTCGGGCGCCCTCGGGGCGCTTCTGCTCCGGTGGTGGTGGTGGTGGTGCTTCCTGTGGGAGTGCGTGTGCGAGCTGCCGCCCGTCGACGTCGCCAGGGTCCGGTCGGAGCCGGCGCTGCTCAGGTTCGTCAGCTCGCCCGCCACCGATTGACCGCGCAGCGACGTAGACATCTGAGAGCAAGGAGAGGTTTCGGTTTTTTTTAGTTTTCTGCACTTTCTCGGGGAAGGTGGTTGTTTTGGGTGGGACGGCTGATTGATGGAAAGTTTTGTGGTGGCGACATATTCGCGTTTTCAGTTTTGGGCTATTCTATTCGATTCGTTTTAATAGTTGAAACGAAAAAGAGTTTTTAAAATATTGCATTTAATTTTGTTAAACGACACGGAAGAAACTATATGATAACGAAAACATTTTCATATTTTATGAAAAGATAGATATTTTTTATTCAACGCAACTTTTATTTATAATAATTTATATACCCACATGTTCTAAATTTCGCATTGTTATTCTTTCGAAAATTCGAAATTTATTTTAATTTCCGGATGCTGAACACAAATTCATATTTAAATTTTAAACAAACCTTTATATTTAACATAAAATTTTCCGACGAAACCTACTTCAGAATATTTACATCCAAGAGCAAAGTTTTGTAATAAAATATTACATTTTAGTGCTACAGTTATTAAAAATTATTCATCATACTTTTCATCAACTATTGTATCATAAGGATAAGAAAACAAAAGACACGGTGCTATTTTTGGACCGTATGAACTTTCGAATTCCTCTATTCTGCAAATGCTCGCGTTTCTTCCCAGTCCCCGAGAACGAGGCAGCTGGTTGAAATATTATGCACCAAAATTGCTATACGTTCCATTAAGCTTACAATTATAATCTCCCACAATTAACGATCCTTCCTTAAACGCAACACAGAATCAAACGCCAACAGTTACACGCATCCAACGCAATTTAAATATCTCCCGTCATCAGCATCGCGTACGCACTCCGCGCGTCCTCTTAATTAAACGCCGCATTCGACTCTCGAGTCCCGTTCGCTCCCCGTCATTATTATTATTCCCCGACAGCGACAATGCCGCCGCACACTCCAATTCGCAAGACGGGAAAATCCCACCGCCGTCCAAAATGAAAGCGGCAACCTCCCTCCCGGCGGCAGCCTTCCTCTAGAAATGATTAAACGCAACCGCCACCGCAATCCCTTATTATCTCGTCACCGTTCACGTGCATATATATATGTCCCTCCTTACGCTAAATAATAACGAGCCCGAAATTCCCCCCCGCGTATAATAATCACTTAGCCGCGGAGTCCTCTCTCCGGGGCACTTTGGAATGCAGAAAAGAGCGCGAGCCAACTGGCAGCGAGGCGCGAAAAAGCGGCCGATATTTACCGAGCGGTGCGATAACCTTTTCCTCGCGCGGCGCGCCGCTATTCGTCATCGGGAATTGAGAGAGAGAGAGAGAGAGAGAGAGAAATTCCTGAGCGCGCGATGATTTGCCGTCGGGGAAACCGCTAAGGGGGACTGACAAATTGCCGGGAGAGACTTTGAGAATGTTTGCTCGGCGAGGTGCGAGGCTGAGGATTTTGACTGCAGCTGCGGAGATATTGTGGACTTGGGATTAGAGTTACGGCTGACGTTTTCGAGTGAGGTCGGGATGGATTTCGCTGCGAAGAAGTATTAGGCGCTTTCGGCTGGTGGAAGGTCGAGCGCTTCGTTATCTCAATTTAAGTCGAAGCTTTATAAATAGTGCTCCTTTATTACTTTGTAATATTTACGCTGATCAAACTATAATGTATAAGTATTGTTACGCAAATCAACAAATTTTAGAAAATCAATTTCAGCATGATTGTTTAAACACTTCGAGGATCGCTCGTCGGCTGTTTTCCGAAATTGAATAGCTTATTGAACATCTCGTACATATCATTCGGCCGCCGTACACAAAGCGCGAGACGCCGAACGGATAGTACAAAGCCCCATCGACAAATACACGCGGCCTACTTGGTCTACAAGTTATAGCTCGATCGAGAGATGCAAGACAATGTCAGCAAACCGACGATGTATAGCGTCGAAACATCTTCGCCGTGCTAATTGATTCGAATAAATATAACGAAAGCCCGGAGAGAAGCAGATGTTGAACATTTCCCATCGAGGATAGTTTGGATGTTGACTCGGAATATCTTGATCTTCTGTTTATATTTTCGACTTTATATTGTACTGAAAATAGGAATTATCGATTTCTGCCGCTGTAAAAAGTTAATAGAAGAGGGGAATAAGGGCATCGAAATTATTTACAAAAGTAGGTTAAAGTAAAGTAAGGTGTTCTTGCGGGTATCAAGTGCTCCTTTCATAATTAAGTGGACGGCTGTAAAGTTCGAAGATAACAATCGGAGATGAAATTGATACGACATCCTCGTCTCGAGTTTTCTCCCGCACCGAATATAATTGTATCGTCGCCCCGAAATACGGCTAATAATAGTCTTTTCTTCTAATACTCAATTTATATTCGGATGATAATAATAATTGCCGCGGCAACCTTGAGCCAGTTTCTTCTTTTTTTTTTAAATTCCGTTTTAATTTCTCAACGTGTTCTCTCACGCTTCAAAATGTACAGCTCGAACTGGTTGTGACAGTCGATTTAGGCTCGGGGCAAAAACATTCTGCCGCGGACACTTCGCGGCGGTAGGAAACACGTGCAAGATATATTTGAAGTGGACCAAGGTGTGCTTCTTTCTTCTGCAATTGATATCGCTTGCATAATCCTCGAGAGGCGGCAAGAATGAAGACATCTGTATTCCCTGTCAAATCTATTAAACTGTCCGTGGAACGGACGGTTACCAGAGGGAAAATTTATGCTCTCTCTCCCTCTTCTAATTAATTCCTTATATCAGCCACATAGTTTCTATTTATATAAATATTTCAAAATTCTTCTCTCAACTATGCGCGAACCGTCCCGTTTTACTTTCCCGGCAATTAAAAACCGCCCCAAAAATCCATCATCCTCGCAGCTAACATTTTCCCGCTCGATCGCCTCGGACGTCTCGCCGCGGCAGCGAATCGCTCTCGGCGAAACTTACACGCGCCGAGAGCCCATTAAAGGCGGCGGGGGGGAGGTAATCCGGGGGCCGAATTTGCCTAACGACCGATATCGCGATTCCCTTTGAGAGCGCGCCTCCATCCCCGAGCTTAGGCTCTCTGCCTCCTCCGGAAGGGCGGGATTACGCGTGTACGGGAATCCGTCTTCGTCAGGCGTCGAAGACGACGACGAGCCGCGAGAGACGCCGGGGATTATTTATGGAGCCGAGAGCGATGCGCCGAGAGGCTGAATTCTCGGGGATAGGAGAGCTGGCGTTTACTATGCCTTTCCGAGTCGTTCGGGGAGGTTGGTATAAGCTTTGTAAACAGACTTATTTTAAATTATTGAAATGGATTTCTTTTGGCGACGGAAGTTTTTGAAGTTACGAAAATTTCTGACGAGCAGTTTCAATCGTATTACAAAGAAATCTCTCTCGAAACTTTGCTCATTTGTTTTTTAACGAAAAAAAGAGGCATTTCCGTCCTGTCCCGTCTTCATTTGCGATCTTTTACCCCGAGAAGTACATTATACACTTTTGATATTTACTCGAAATCACTGTCCAAAGTAAACTTTCCATAATAATGAGCGGAGCGACGCACAACAGTCCCGCGAACACCGAGGCAGCTTGTAATTTTCTCCATAAATTTCTCGTCAACTTTTTACGAGCTAAACTTTCCGGCATAAATTACTCGGGGCGCGATCCTTTCGCGACGCATAATCATCCTGCCGGAATAAAAAGGGGCGACTCCTCTGCGATGCGCCTATGTACCCGTGCAGCTCTGAGCGAGGCGAGCTTTGATTTCCGATCCACGGGATAGAGTTACAAAGAGCTATTAGCAGGCTCCGCGCAGGACTAAACGGCGTTTGCTCTCCTCTGTGTATTTTTTTTCTTTTTTTTTTTTTGCAATTTGCCCCGCGTCGCGCTTTTTGCGATAAAAGCCGCCGGAGTCCATTATGCCGAGAGAGCTTTAATTTATATGAGGATCGGCGAGTACGATAATTTTGCGGGGGAAAGGGGTTTTTTGGACCGGAAGGTTTCGTTTTAATTTTGAAATTATTAGTGCGGAATTTTTTTTTGCTATTATTAGCTTGGATAGAGTTATTGTTGAGAGAAGCGCTGATGAATGTTTTTGAATTTTATCGTGAATTTTAAACAAGCTGCTTTGGAACGCGAAGGTTGATTATTACGTAAATTCTTGTTTGCTAAATTTTTTAAACACTATGCTTTTGTTATTTTAAATATAAAAGGCTTTTAAGATTAATTTATTTGAATTTTATCACTCATTATGTGCTAATAAATTTTGATTTTATATGATTTGGTAGCTAAATATAAGCCGTCTAAAGTTTAAATGCTAAGCTTGAATGACGCAAATTGATTTTAGTGTATTTAAAATAAACCTTTTCATTTTTACGTGCGTGCATAATTTAAAAAAAAAAATGTAATCTCTAATTGAGCACTTCCGGTTGATAGTAAATAACTCTGCAACAAGAATAAAATCTGAAGCAATCCCACTGCTGTTCTCTGTACTTCTCGAAGGAACGTAAATAATTACATAATATTAATGGCAAAATTAACGGGCGCGATACAACCGAGTACATAGTGTGCGCGCAAAGTGGCATAATAGTTCCGCACACTAAGTTTATTATGCTAGTCTTTTATTGGTCAAGACTTATTATTAGAACGACCAGGGAACTCGATTTAACACGACGCCGAATGCCAAATATTAATTATATAAACATTGAGCGAAATCTAGAAAAAAAAACCACGACATGAAGCTTTTTTAGTCGTCGTTCGTTTCTAAACGAACGAAACGACGAAAACAAAGGCGCGTACAACAACATTATCTAATCTTTATTATCGTTGCGCAAACACGCGGTCCGACAGTTAAAGTCAAGGGGAGCACTTGAAATACATTTTCAACTTTCACAAAATTTTTCACAATTCACCCGGCCGCTCGAAATGCGACAAGTAGTGCACGCAGTATTTATACACCCCGAAGGAACAAATAAATCCGAGCCCGCGAATAATTCATCTCACCTTCGTCCGAATTCCGTCCGTCTAAAAAAAAAAGGGAAGTAGACCTCCGCGATCGAAATCCCGAAAAATCGCCCGAGTCGAGAGAGAGAGATGGAAACTCGCTCGTGTGCGGCGCGTCTTAACCTTTGATGCTACGAGTCAAGGCGATTTCCCGGCGTCAAGGTCCGCGCCGAGAGGGAAAAGCTTTATTTTTAAATGCGTTTTGCAAGAGCCAGAAGCGATCGCCCGGCGCGCGGACGGCCTCGCTTTTCCCGGACGCCGCGGCCGCTCTCGTCGCCGTGCGCTCTTTTTTCGCGAGGCGAGCCTTTTTATTTATTTAGAGCGACGCGGCTGGCGTGCTTTTTTTTTCTTTTTTCTTCTTCTTTTTTTTAAGGATAAAAATCCCGCGGATCCTCGGGAGGCTCTTATTTATTGCCGGCTTGCGGCGCGGTGCTCGGCTTGCTTTAATGTCGACGGCTAAAAATAGAGGGCGACGTTCGCACGTTTGTCCGAGGTATAGTCGAACGTGCGATACGGAAAGCGAGCCGGGTCGAGTGCTTTATTCTGCGTTTTTGGATTCGCTTTATAGCTTGTGGATTTAATATCTTCGAGAAATAAGGAAATTTTCTATATTATTTCAAAGTATTTCGCGGCGAAATGTTTAGTAATTTATAAAAATAAGCGAAGCTTGTTTTTAATCTAATATATTTTCAATATTCCTTGCATATTTTAACCCAATAATTTTCTGAACTTTTAAATATTTGAATAGATTTATTGACTGTGCCAAACTAACACTGTCAGTGTTGAATATCCACCAAGTTTGTTTTTATTAATTACTCGTGAATGTTAGATTTGTGAACTTTTAGAAAATATATTTCATTTTATAATTGTTTTTTAGACTTTAATAAAACAAATAAGTAAAATTAATAGTTGATTGCGTAAATCACGTATAATTAGGTATGTTTAAACAAAAATGTACCAACTGTAGCTGTTTAGAATATTTATTTAGAATATTATCCCCCTTAAAATTACCTTTCATTTAATCCAAACTTTCCAAATTATCCTTAATAGCACAAACAAAGTCCTAAACTATCCAATTACATAATCGCAGCCTTTGCCACCCTAAACACTTCTTCCACTCGCAAAATATTCCTTTACACCCAGCATATCGGATACCCCGCCGCCTAGCAAAAACCGCATCATCATCTCAAGTTCCTCCCCTGTTTAACTTCGAGAGAGAGAGAGAGAGAAAAAAGTCCCCGGCGCCGGGAAGACTCGCTGATAAAAATTCATCGTCATTCGTCGACTCGCAGGATTCGTCGCTCGATATACGTCGTCCGAGAGACGGCGGAATGCAATCGAAAGGAAAGGACTCTCGGAGTTGCGCAGCTATACGCGAGAGAGTCTCTTTTGTCAGGCTCGCCGAGGGGAAGAAGAGCCTCGGCTCGTTTAGCGGAGATGTCTGAAATTTCAGGGCGGCGGCGTGTATAACGTCGCTTTAAACGACGAATAATTCGCATTATTCATCCTGCCGGGTTGTACTTCCGTAATTCCGGTATTAAGGCGTTTCTTTTTCCGAGAGCGATGCACTCGGAGGCGGGAGATGCGAATTGTGTCGCTCGAGGGGGAGGGAAGAATATGACTAATTAGGGGTATTGATTGGTGACAAAGGATGCGGTCTGTGCGGTAATTAATCTGGATAATGTACAATCTAGCTTGTGATGCTTCTCACTGAGGGATATTGATGTCTGAAATATTTAGAAATTTATTAAACGCGTTGTAGTTTGAAGTTTTATTGTGTAGTATTAAAAGTAATAGAAAAAACTATAATGTGAACAATTCTACCCGGGGAAATGTATATAGAATTAAATTAATGATGGATAATGCTAGAATTAACCTACTCCACAAATTCGATAATTGATGAATAAGATGAATAGAGAATTCATTCTCTTCGGTATGAAGTATTTATCGTCATTGATACCTTTCTGTTCGTTTATAACATCAAACATAACGAACAAAATGCAACAGGTTACGATTTTTACAAAATTAAGAGGACAATTAACAAAAAAATTCATCGCGCGGAAAATTTCTCCACCGAAGTAAGCGAGATTTTCTATTTATAAAAAGCGATATTTATATTCTAGTGAGCCTACTCGAGAAACTTCTTCGACCGTTTAAAGACAAGTCATAAAAAAAGTTATACGCTCTTAACTAGATTATCGATGGTCACAAAGGAACATCAAGTCTTCCACGCTTACATAAACCATAAAACGACGTTTCATAACAGCTTCTTTAATAAATGAAGAATACACGGACACTTAAGGGGGCTGCCCTCCCTCGCCATTTCAGTCATGCAAATTAACTTCTAAAACCTAGACATCAAAGTCCCCCAAAGCGGACACGTGTCTCTCTCTCTCTCTCTCTCTCTCTCTCCATCCGACAGTCGCTTATCTTACGTAAACAGAATCGCTTCTTGTCCATTTACGTCAACGACCTCACAAAGGGAGCTCCGGAAGACGGCCGCAGACGCGTTATTAGACGAAAAAAAAAAAAGGAAGCGAAGTCTCGCTCTTTGAGGAGCGAATCTCTCCTTGCCGCGTCCGTTTGGCTTGCCTGCTCTTTCGAGTGGGAAAAATGAAGGAGGCGGAAGGTGAGGAAGAGAGTGATGAGGGATATTAATCCTTTGACGCGCGAGAACGAACGGGGGAAGGGTGGGGAAAAACTGGCCTCTCGCCGATAAAAGGATTTTCCTGTTGAGGCGCCTTCCCTTCTTTTTTTTTTTGAGAAATGAAATGAAATTTAACGAGCGAAAGAAAACGACTCGTTTTCTTTTTTGTTCTGGGCGTTGAATTAGCTCGTTTTTACGACATTGGGATTATACGAGGACGTCTATTTTAAGTCATCTCATTTTCGCTCGAGAACAATATTTTCTGGTAAATATTAAAGTTAAAATTACTCTCCCAATACTTATAGTACAGAGTGAAAAGTGTAGTCAACTCTTTCTTTGAAAAAGAAAGCAACCCTTTCAAAATAAATCTTCCTTTTTCCCCGAAGAAACCGAACTCATCTGCCACCAAGAAAATCTTATTTTCACAAAAATCACAACCTCCATATAAAACTAAACTCGTCGCCCTAAACGAAACCGTTTAATCTCCATGCCGCCGCCGCAGCCGCCGCCGTCGTGACTCCCCCGAAAAAGCTCCCCCCCCTCAAGAAAAATCAGCGCGCAAAAATTGAAGCCGAAGCAACCCAGCGGAAAAATAACGACATAACTCGTCCTCGCAGCGCCTCGCGTACATAACTCGCCCACGTGGGTTATATATCTCGTTCGAGAAAAAGAGTCTCGAGAGCCGCGCGCGGCGTAGGCCGTCGTCTCGTCCTTTCGAGAGCTGACGAAGGCACTCATCTTTTTCAGCTGACGCCACGCGCGAGGACTGCGCACGAGGACTCATTATCGCAATGTCGCGCGATAGCGCTGCAGCTCTGCGGAGGGGGTGGAAATTTATGCGAGAGAGCTCTCGAGTGGCCGAAAATTTTCGGGGGATCGATTTTCCGAGAGGCGGAAATTTGCATGCGCGTGCAGAGGCGACGATTTTTTTTTTTTTTATCTAAGGAGCGAGGTTTATGTAGCGGTGATTAAGGGGGGGGGGGATTTTTTTTTGAGAGTTAGGATTTTTGAGGAGGTCGTGAAAAGTGGGACGAACGGGTCGGTCGCCGAGTAACGACTTTATTTACAATCGGCTTCAAAGAATTATTCCCTTTGTAATGGAAAAGGAAGTGCAGTCGTATTTGCGCCATTTTCGAAGTCTTAAAACGAGAGCCGAATTCTCGGGGGGAGAGAAGCATTGCTATCTTTCGATTCTATTAGGAGCTTTCGCGACGGCAAAAGTAAATGAAGCCGGAAAAGTCAGAAAAAGGACGGGAGAGTTTGAATTATAACGTCATGCTTGAATGAAATTGATGCCTTTTTTGCATTCTGGAAAGGTAAAATCCTTCTTTTCAATTTGTAGGAAATGCATTTCCTATGTTTGAATGCATTCATTATGTTTGAATAGTAAATCATAAAAAATTATAAAAAATGCCATTTGAATGAATATTCAATTGTAAACAAGAAGCGACAGCAAGATGAGCATAAGCAACACGTTTTTTATTGAAAATAATTTTAAAACTATACACATCAAACTACAGCCGAAGTAGTAATGAGTTACTCGGAAATTTCGATCTAACATATCAACCCAGTTTGTAGATGTAAGTTGAACAAAGTTTTAATGTATGCATTCTGTAACAGAGTTTCTATGTAAGCTTTGAATTAATAAATAAGGTGATGTAATTCAATCTGTCTTGAAAACCCCATATTTGCATAGCTGCATAACTTCCAGAAGAACTTATACTTAACTTATGAAGGTGTAAAATGATTTTTCAGTCACGTCCCTGAATCACCGTTTAATTTTAATTTACAACCTAGCCGAGTTCATATAATACCACAGTTATAATAGCAGTAAAGCAAAGTCAAATCGTACGCTGAATGTGCGACGTTCATTTCTACAGTTGAAATTTATACATCTCTTCGTTTAAAGACTAATTGAATTGAAATTACAAGTAGTGCAAATTTTGAAAACTATTCCAGTCTTGCAGCGAATCCAATCAATTTCAAACGGAATAGAATATTCAAACGCTCCGGATACTTGCTCATCTTTAATTAAACAAAAAATAGGTTAATCTACTCGTTAAATTTATTCTTTCATCAATAATTCCGTTAGCTCCAACTAAACTCTCCCCGCCACAGTTCCCGACTTCTCTATCCTCCAACTCGATCATTATCCAAAAGGCCAGGTGCAAAAAAAACCCAAGTTCCGAAAGAGCCTCCATCGTCCAAGTCCAAATATTAACCCAATCGGCTATAAGTATCGCAGCGGTAAACAGCGTCGCGCGATAATAAAACCCGACGTCACGTCACAGACCGTCGAACTAATCCCCCGGGCGATAACTCACTTACGCCGCGCGCGCGAAAACCCGTCGTCTCCCTCTCTCCTCTCCGAAACTCCCGGCTCTCCCGCCTAACAATTCAATTAACTCGAAAATAATTCCGGCCTAATCCCCCCCTCCGGCGGCCGATCCTCGAGCACCGCCTTCGACTTAAAAAAGAAAAGACCGTTCGAAAGGAAAGGATCGAGCGCGCGTACTCTCGGGCTTTCGGCGGCGCGCGCGCGCCTTTTATTTCATCATTAAGCCTCGGGACTCGCGCGTGCGAAGGTCGGCATTTCCATCCCTTCGGGTAAACCTTTTCCGTGTTTATCTTCGGGTGACGAGGGGGGAGGAAATGCGTCCCGTGCTTTTTTCCTTCTCTCTCTCTCGCTTCGTCGTAAATCTTTAGGTCTTACGGAGCTTTCGCCAATAATCTTGGATGCGCATGTGTGTGTGTGCGTGGTATTTCGATGGAGTTGGAATTATTTTCGGGCTCTTTTGCGAAAAATGTTTTTGGTCGACGGCGGAATAGTTTTTTATCGCCGACTATATGGGGCGTAAGGAGCTAGAATTATTTTATGCTTATATTTATGAAGCGGCAGAAGGTGAATTATGACTTTGTGGGAGTGCGTATTTGGTAAATGGCCTGCTATTTATCTGTATACAGTGTATCGGTTTTGGTTTTATTTTTTTATACTTTGCATTAAAAGTCTGTTATGAAAATTGCATTGTTTATTTATTTTCTAGAAAAGGCAGATTAAATAGCTTCGAATAAAACATTTAAACTGCTTATATGATTTTAATGCAAATAATGCAATTTACTTAGCAATAAACCGGGAAAATGGACTAGGGAACCTGTTTAATTTTAATTTATAATTCTACGACGTTAATAGAGTACTTTAGAAAAAGCAGACTCAGATTTTAGTATGAAATTACTTAGAAACACTATTACATTTTTGCATTAGAATCGAGACTGAGATCGAGATTCGTTAATTTCTTTCCTCGCGAGAACACCACTCGATCCTTGCATCGTACTTGCACTCAGAACGAACCCACCAATATTTCGGACTCCCCTCGGAGATTTTAGCGAAGCGTTCGCCTCAGAAACTAAAGAAAAAAAGCCTCCACCGCCAATTACAGCCGAAAGTTTCCTCGCGGATATTTTACGAACCGAGTCCTTCCCCGACTCGTAAAAGCGGCGAACGCGCTCAATTTGTATAAAATCCAAGATAGAAAAAAGGAGAGGGGAGAGGCGAAAGAGAGAGAGAGCGTTAGTTTCCCGGCTGTTTATCTTGGCGTGACGAACGGGTGTACCTTACTTTATTCAGCCCCCCCGACGTCACGGACCCAAAAGGCTCTCGGCGCGCACACCGACGATCCACTACTCGTAAATCTGGCCGCGGAGAGCGGAGGTTACGAGCTTTTTGCTCCTCCGGGCTCTCTCTTCCTCTCGCTCTCTTTCTCTCTGTGTGTCTTATCGCCGATTTCAGACGAGATCTTCCGGTGTGCTTTGTATGCGCGCGAGGCTCCCCGGCTCTCCTTCTATCAGTGTAAACAGTTTTTCTTCTTCTTCTTTCTTTTTTTTTTTTTTTTTTTTTTTTTTTTTTTTTCCCCC
>UCOM01002157.1:0-29669 GCA_900474385.1 Ormyrus pomaceus | reverse complement strand
TGAATCAATAAGCTTAGCCTGTTAAAACAACAGACCTGTACTGTAGAATTAATTGGGTTCATCCTACCAATTTAAGTGACATTTTAGTTGTGGATAGTTACTAGTAAAATTCCATTGATTCAATCGAATTTTTTTCTCAGTGTTCGAGACCGTGACGCTTTATTAAATTAAATGTGTTGATTCTGATAGATTAATGCTCCTCACTTAGAGTAATGATTTAGTAAGACTCTAACTTAGAAATATGGAAAAATTCTAAAGGCTTTTTTTCCCCGAGTTCATAATCCACGCGTGAATAATCGCAAGAGAAAAAAAAGGAGCAGAAAACAAAACGGCCAAGCAGGACTTATAAAAAAAAAAGGCGACGGGTTGATTTATTAGTAAGAAGCTTAATTTACGAGTCGGAAAGCGAGGTGCTTTGCAAAATTTGCAATTTGTCAGCCAGAGCATTATGCGAGATGAATGAAGTCATTTTTCGCGGCCCGAGAGGGAAAATATCCTGCCCCCGAAAAAGGGAGATAAAGATCCGCAGTCTCCCGCGCTTCCTCTCCATACAGTCATACGCGGCGCCCGAAAACTCCCGCTTAACTTTTTTTTCATCGACTCGAGCCGAGCTGCGCGCGAATAAATAACGCCTGGGACGCTAATATATTATTTCGCGCGACGGGTTTGACAACGTTTACCGGCGTTTTAAGAACGTGAGATGTGAACTGGAGCAATGAATGAGGTGCAATTGGTTATGAAGATGGGGTTCGTGCGAGGATTATTTTTTGTTTTGAAACGGCGATATTGCCTTTCCATTCGATTAACGAGAACGGATTCAAAGTACATTTACAACGCTTTGCGGGGATTTATTTTTTCGGGGAAACGTCGAGAAATTGAATTGAATAGAATATGTATGGAAATGTGCCCATTTACAGAAGAATCAACGATAATTCACATTCATTTTAACTGAAAATGCTGTTGTTTAATACGTCAGCCGATAAAAGTATCTCGTTCTTAGTTTTCAAAACTGAAAGCGTATATATAAGTAAGACAAGAAAGCGTATTTGCATCAGACTAAAAAGTGTCTAAGTAAACAAACGCTACTTCCGCAATATTCGCGTCCTTGCAACAATTATACTCAGTTATTTATGTACAGCTCAGCGCGAAACTCTCTCTCGCATTTGGACGCGGGCCATAAAAGTTCTTTTCTCTTTCTAAGCCGTTGCACCCCTCGAAGCTCGCGGCGCATCCACTCGGCCCGAAAAACGCGCGTCTCTCGCTCTAAAAGCGTAAAAGAAAACGCATTACCCCCGCCGAGTGGATGCAGCCGCGAGCAAAGGACGAAGAGCCGCGCGCGCGCGACAGTTTAACGCGAGCCGCGAGGAGATAAACGCCAAAGGCGATGTATACGCCCCCCCAAGCAGTAAACGTCGGACGCAGCCGCGGAGAGACGCTGCCGCCGCTTCGTTTGACTAATAATTTTTGCGCAAACGAACCGCGCACTTTTACCTCTCGAGTGACTTTTCGTGTACGTGCTGGATTTAACGCGAGACGGCTTAAGGAACGATCAGCTGCGTATTGATTTTGGAGGTCGAACGCGAGAGGGAAACGCGCGCGGGTTTATTTACTGTTATTTTTTTTTTTTTTTTTAAGAGAGGAAGGTGGTTTTTGGAGCGAAAGAAATGCTGCAGCTTTGGAAGAGGGGATGTTCCGTTTTGTTGGAAATTATTTTGTGACAATGCGAGTGTGACGGGTCAAGGTTTCGGGGAATAAAGCGCCCTGTAAAAGATACGCGCTATTTCGTCGTGTAAAATAAAATATTTTCGAAAATAATAAAAAAAAGTATTGCGTTTGCTAGACTGTTTTTCTACGACTTTGTGCGTTTAATTTAGAATAATTACTCACAAAGTAAATATTAGAATTTAGTGTTTTAATGGACTGCCGCTGCGGCAAATATAATTATGCAAGTACTTAAACTCGGCGCTTGTTGCAACTTGTAAATTATAATTTCGCTTCATGTACGTAACTGCCTGAGCAGCAATTCGCATTCGCTTCGAGAAAGAAAAAAAAATAACTTTTCATTAATTAACACGGGAAATATTTCCGACAATTCAAAGCAAACCAATTCCCTCGCGATATAACCTCGGCGTTCGCGGAAAAACAATGTCGTTTTATTAACACGGTTCCCACATCCGACGCATTCAATATTCAAAAAACAATCGCCTTAATCCAATCGCACCGCACAAAAACAAGCCACCTATAGGTCCAAAGCAAAACAATAAGCCCGCGCGCGCATTCGCCTCTCCCGCCGAAATCAGCGACTAATTTTTCAGCGCCGCGCTCTTTTTTAATCCCCCACGTGCACGAGAGCGGAGCCAGCTCGAATTTCCGCCTCGAGCGCCACCTGCCGGGGAGGCGGTCGCCCGGTGCACGTGCACCCATTAAGCTTATCAGCCTCGCGAAGGAGAGGGAGAGAGAGTGAGAGAGCTGTCCCGCGCGCGAATGTAGAATTCACAAGTTTGGGGAGCGGAGGTATCTTTCTCTCGGGGGGCTTAATTTTTGAGCTCAATGCGAGCCGGGGAGATTAATAATTTCGGGAATTTATAACGCGGGATTTCGGGGGGGACAATGGCGGCTGGGACTAAAAGTAATTGTGCGATGCTCATTTCGTATTTGGAAGCGCGAGCCGCACTGGGCAATTGAAAAGGTTTAATTGCTGATGGGACTTGCTCTACTTACATGAATGTTATGCGAAAACGAGCGACGAACGAATTGCGCTTTTGTTTTTTTAGAGAAATCGTTGTTTATAGTTCAGGAAGTTATAAGATTAACTTTTACAATGAGAACGGTGAGTGGCATCGACGAAACAATTTACGTATCTTGTTTTTATAAACATTTATTATTGCATACATCTTTAAGACGATGTATTTTTTACACAAAGCGTACAAGAATTTATCCGGTTACTTTTATTAGGTTCCTTTTATTAGCTTGTAAAATATACAATTCTAAAAAAAAGGAAATTTTCTCGGAAAGAATTCATTCAAAGTTAATCAACAAAAACACGTGCCGCTGCGAATGATATAAATAGTAGATACGGACCGTATTCAGTCAGACAACTTCTCGTCTGGGTGCACTTGAACTTTATTAAATCTAGTTCACGGAATAGCAAGAAATGAGATTAAATTTCGAATCTTTTATTTTTATAACATAACGTAAAGCTTCATAATAATAGTTTTCAACAATTTTCCGTCAAATTAACCATAATAAAAGGCGTTAATTTTCCATCGCGTCAATGATGATAAATTCCAATAATACTCTATATCCGCCCGTAAAATCGTGGTACATTATATCAATTGACCTCCTGAACCTGGAGAATCTTAGCGGGCATTCATCGCAAATGAGCTCGGGCGCCAGATCGATTCCGGCGCGAATCCCTCGTCAAAATCACACACACACATACACGTATATATACTCACTGCCAATTGAATCCGCCGGTAATCCCATCCCTGAGCCGGTCCTTGAGGCTGCGCTGCCTGGAGGGCCCGACGCCGAGTCCCCCGGCCGCGCCTCCGGGACTCTCGGACCTGCTGGGCGAGCCGCTGCCGGGCGCGCCTCCCGTGAATAGGGCCATTTCGGGCTCGACTTCCGGCTGGCCGAGGAGCTTTTCTATACTCTCCGCTCCCTCTCTCTCTCTCCGTCTGGCGCGAGCGCCCGAAATCCGGAGCTCTCCCGCACTCTCTCTCTCTCTCTCACTCCGTCTATTCAGGAGAGCGAGAGCAGCACCGAGTCCGCCGGGCGCCGCTTCATTCTAGGAGCGGAGAGACGGACGATCTCCTTCAATGGGCTAATCAGAGAGGGAAATTGATTTTACTTTTTTTTTGCGCCCAGGTGCGCGCGCCCCCTCCGCGTAGGACGGGGAGAGGAGTCGTTCGGCTTGAGATTGAAGTATTGTGCAGGGGCTGCTCGCGATGGGGACTGGAGGTGAATTTTTCTTACGGAGGGAATTGCGCTTGGATGGAGCTTTCTTCCATTAACTGCGCAGTTCGACGGCAAAATGCTTCGCCGAAAAAACGTCTGAATTTACGTTTGATGAAAAAATTGGTATTTTCAGTATTCACCGCCTGTAACTTATTGTTACGACGCATTAGCCCAAAATCATGTAACGTTATTGCAAACGCAATAACAGTTTTAATAATGTTTTTGTGTCAAAAGTATATTATTTATTTAGAAAACTTAAAATTATTTTTAATCTTAGCTTTTTGAGGGAAATTTGACTCTAAAAAAATCCTTTGCCTTTATTAAAAATTAAGACTACATCTAACCTTTACACGGAAAGACGTTAAGCTTTCATTTCACTCTAATTCATTCTCTCTGTACTAAAGTATGCTGTTAACATAATTCCAAATTCATGAATCCTTGCTCCCTTCTCCCTCGACTCGCTTCCTCGTCCAGATCCTTTGGAACCTCTCGCGAAAAATGTATCCCGCCTCCATCTTGAAAGAAAAAAGGCCGCGCGAGGGAAACAATTATCGAGAGCGGGAGGCGTCAAAGTTTTGACTGGCTGCCAATCGCAGCCGGGAAAAACACGAGTCTAACTTGCTCTGTCTCTGCGGCTGAAGCTCGTCTGTAAGTTGGAAACTGACGCGGAGAGTCCGCCACGGGCGACGACGCGCGGCTGTCTCTTGTTGTTGTTACCGACGACGGTCGACGTCGATTTTTATCTCGACCGACGGGAGGAAACGTTTTCGCTGAGAGAGAGACGGCCCTCTCTGGAGTTTCCAAAGTTTGGCACTTCCGATATGGAACTGTCTTATCTAATGCAAACTTGTTTCGACTAGGTTTTAATGGGACTATTCGTGCGGGAATTTTTGGGTGTGGGTAAAATTTTGATGAGCCAAATGCAGTGACAGTTTTAATAAAAGATTGTGAAAATCTTTTAAAGTTTCTTTTTTTTATATATTTACGTTATAAATTTTTTTATAATTTATCAGACATTATAATTTTAATACTCTTGTCCAAGAATAAACTGCGAAGCTATCTGTGGATAAAAAGTATGCCGGATAATCAAAGTTTTTAGTTTAAACGTGTATAACGTCATAAATATTCTGTTTTTATCTAGCAGTTAATAAAAAACATGAACAATAGAGAAGACTAACTGGAGGCAAGTGCGATTTATTATTGCCCGAGCACTAAAATAAAGCGGCAAGCAATTTTTGAACCCGTTTAAAAAAAAAAGAAAGTACACAAAGCTTTTTATTTTTAAAGGCAGGCGCGGCTGCATTAATGTAAATACAAATTTTCCTCGGCGCGCGGATTACCCGAGGGACGTATCGCGGCAAAAATAAGCACGTGCTTTTCTCACTTTTGCTTATTGAAAAATTGATTTTTCAATACCGCATTATTTATAGCCGACTGCAGTCGGGTGCATTCGGGGGAAAAATTATCGGAAGCCAGGCGCTCTTTTTTATCCTCCGTCCGTCGCGTAAATACCTCGACTACGCAGCGCGCGACCGTCGCGCAGCCTGTATATTATCAGAAATATACATCGAAACGCGCCGCTTTAAAATTGAGAATCTTAAAAAGAAAATCCGTTTCACGGCCTCGCAATATTTATAAACACTTGACGCAAGTGCACTCGTTAAACCATAATTAACGTCGCGCGCGCCGCAGCCTGGCTAAATCCAGCAAAGCCTCGTCGCGCTAAAGCTCGGCCCGCGGAATTATGATCGAGCCGTATAAAGAGACGAAGAAGGGAGGGAGGGGGGAAGAAGCAGAGAGCCCCAGACGGAGTTTTTCCCCGCGGAAGGAAGGAAAGCGCACTTTACGGTGGCGGCGAGATTGAAAAGATCGGCTTGATCCTC
This sequence comes from Ormyrus pomaceus, assembly GCA_900474385.1. Classification (NCBI taxonomy): domain Eukaryota; kingdom Metazoa; phylum Arthropoda; class Insecta; order Hymenoptera; family Ormyridae; genus Ormyrus; species Ormyrus pomaceus. The sequence continues at coordinate 23,826 of UCOM01002157.1, read as the reverse complement.
GTAAAGGACGTCGCATGCCGGCAGCCGGATCAGGCGGATACAAAACGGATTTGCCGGCGGTCCGAGCTTCTGCCGCTATAAAGCACGCCGGGGAGATGTACGTTAAACGCGCGAGTCTTTGTTCCTCCCCGGACTTGGGGAGGGAGATCTCGCGAGAAATTGTCTCGTTTTAATGGAGATTGTTAATTGGCCGAATGGGCTGGCTTCGGAGCGGAGAGGCTGTAATGAGACACTGAGAGGCCCGTTTGCGATAATGGGGTTTTCGTTTTTAATTCGAGGCTCTCTTTTTGAGAGATGGAAGATAGGGAATGAGAAAAGTTGCTGGGAATATTGGTGTAAGTTATCTGGTTAACTTTTGTAAAGTTTTTTTCCATAGTAATGACCTACTTGTAACGTACTCGAGTCGCTCTTAAAGTTTTTCAATCTTTAAGGAAGTCTATTAATATTAAAATCTGAAAAATATTAGGCTGGTATTTAAGTATTTTAACCAGTTTCGCTTTTAAATTGCAGTTAATAGCTGCGTTGTTCAAAATAACAAAAATTGAGACACTTAATTAAGTAAATTTTCGTAGAAATTCAATAAATTGAATCGTAAAAAAATTCGGTTCATTTAACATAAACGAAACTCGAAAAATCCATCCCTCTAATCAATCGGTAATTCGCCGCTCGCTGCACCTCACTCCACTCCTCGTCCGGAAAGAAAAACGGAGAGCCGCCGCTCGGATGGTGCGACTAATGACGTCGATCTCGCTCGCAATAATCCGTGCATTTAATTCGACGTCCGTTTGGTTAAGCAGAGCGAGAGAGAGAGAGAGAGAGCGTGAGGGAACAATAATGGGCCGAGTTTTGCGGATAGGCCTTGCAGATCGATTGGGGAGAGAATAGTGGGTCAAGTGCGCCGATTAATTAGCCGCAATCTGGATCGGCTGTGCAGCGCGGCGCGTCGCGCGCGCCTAATGATTCGAACTTTAGTAGGCGGCGAGATCGATCCGCTCTCTTTTTTCGCTCGGTTTGTTTACTTTGCGCGCTCGAGCTTCAAATGGATCTCGCGCCCGAAAATTTTTAAACCGGGCTTAATGGGGGAGAGGCGGGGCTCGCTCCGCTTATTTGAACGACGATGCTTTTTCGTTCGAATGATGAATTTGGAAGATACGATGAAAAGAATTAATGGGACTTTAAAGGATCGGGGATTTGAATTTAACGCCGTCGGCGGTCCATTATTCGCTCATCATTCAATTCTTCGTCGCGACGGAAATTTAAATATTAAAGAAAATTTTTAAATTACTACTTGTGCAGTTAAATTGACGTCGGTAAAAAAAAAAAAAAAAAAAAAATAATTCTAACTGAGGAAAAAAGTTTCCGAGTCAAACGATTTGCATTATATTCAACTTGTACAAAGAAACTTGCAAATATGAATAAAATCGTGAAATTAGTTCAATCTTCGGTAAGAGAAATGCTATAATAAAATGTAAATGAAAGCAGGACGAACCTCTCCAGAACAGGCGGAGGTCAAACGAACCCCCGGAGTAACGTCAGCATTATTATTATTTTATGTACTTTCCAAACTTGTTTTTACCAAAATCTAGTTATTTTTATAAGCGTTGCCAAGCTTCACATCGTCGTGAATAAACAGAAATTACGCAATCAATTCTGAGAAACCCCCGAAATCGCTGAATTTATCGACTCCCATTTTGATTAAGAGCGTCACTTTATTCGTTTACTCGGCGAAGCGGTCTGTATTTTTTTGAAAAATCGCTGCGCCCACGAAAAATTACTTTCCGCTGACTCGTTCAAAAAATTAACCTCTCCTCTCACCTTCAACATATTTTCGGCGCGACTCTAAATCAAAAACTGCTTCTCGTCCCCACCCCCGCAACTCGGATCCAAAAATCGAAATGCCAAAGAAGCTCCCAACTAGGCGGCGGTAACTCAACAAGGTTCCTTCGAGGCACGCATCGAGTGGCGTCTTACAACAGCTATACGAGGCAACATCGATCGCGGTGGCGGCGGCGGCGGCGGCGGCGGCGGCGCCCGTGAAAGCCAATAGCAATTGTTGCGGAACTCGGGAAGCACTTTCATCTTAATGATCAAAGTCGTTACAATAGTCATATTCCCGAGGTTTCGCTCATGCATCATGCATGCCTCGGCGCGACGTAATGCGCCGCGCTTTCCTTCCAAATCAATTCCGCGTTTCCTTATTTTACATAACGCCACCGTCTCTATAACGTCGCCCTCCTTGTCGCCGCGAAAAAGGCAGCGAATTAGCGATAAATCACTCTCGGGCTTATCGTCCGGCGATCCGCGGCGGAAATTATTAATAGTATTACCGTGTACACGTTAAAAGGAAAAAGTCGAGCTGCGAGGGCGACGAAGGGGAGGTGCCACCCGGTTTTGCATAGGTAAAGAAAGAATTGCCGAGGTGACACTTGGCGGTGCAAATAATTGGCTGGCACGAAATTCTATAATACAGCGGAGTATAGACAAGCTCTTTGTTGAATTTTCTGAATCGATTTTGAGAAAAATTAACCATCGATCGGCGAATCAAAAAAAATCGAGAATCGACGAGTCGCATCAAAATGCCTCTCCCTCTCTCTCTCTCTCCTCCCAGTCAAACAATCCCGACGAGAAGAAACACGAAAGATAGACGAGCGAACACCCGTCGAAAGTGAATAATTTCAATATTTAAGCAGCCTCGCTCAGGGCCACCTTGCCGAAATCCTGTTCTCGAGCACACGCCTACCGCGTAAAACAAACACGGCGCCTCTAATGCTGACCCAGTATTGACCCAGAAGCCTCCGGGGGGAGAGGGAGGAGAGGCGGTATAAATTTTCGGCCGCGTGAATCTTCGCATAAATACGCCTCCGGAGTGCTGTTACGCGAGGCGAGGTGGGACGGGGGGGAAAAAAAGATTATTCATCGGATGACGCACCGCGGCCTCAGACGAGGAGAGCCTCCACAAGGTCAAGTACGTGCGAGGCCTTTTCGCAGCCCGAAATTCGCGACCCAAAAAAGGCGCAAGGGACAGCTGCTATCGATCTACCCCGTATCGCTTCGATCCCCGTCTCGCAAAGACTGGAGAGGGAGAGAGCACAAAGGCTGCGGGCTGTGCCTGTGTAGATGTCCTCGATTGCGCACTTGTCGATCGTACGTCTCGTATATGCCTTCGGAAATGCAACAAATGTCTCGGGGCTGTGTTAGATTTTTTTCGACGCGGAATGGCTTCGCCGGGATCTTTTTTTACTGCGGGCTTTCGGGATATACAGTTGCTTGGAATGTACTGTAAATTGAAAGAGATTTCCCGTCTCTTTCGATGCATACGTTGCAAGGCAATCTGCACGCAATTGGTCGGAATTTGAAGAATCGATCAAAACTCGGATTGCGAGAATGGACGATCGAGATAACGTTGAATTAGAGAAAAAAAATGTAATTTTCTCGACTTTTCCGTGATACAAGACCATTCATCGCTTATCGATGCTGCTTGAAATTATCAAGATAAAGCGCCCCCGCGTCCACCTTCATTAAATAAGGTCTCCACTTTTCTGTGCAATCGCGTATTGTATATCCGCCTTATCTACAATCAATAAACGAAATGAATGGACGCGAGTCGATTCAAGCCCGGCGACACAATGGCCCGTCATATCGAATTAACGGAGAGGAGCCCTAGCTCCTAAATACATTACATCCTCTCCCTTCGCTTTCGGAAAATATCGGGCTCCTCGGCAAACGGGCCGTATTTACAAACTGCCTCGCAAACAAAACCGGCGATATCGGCTCCGGCCAGAGAGAGACTCTCTCGGCGCCGCGCGCCATAATTCAAATATAAAACGCAAATTATCGAGCTTCCGAATCCCGAATTTTCGCGTCCACCCTCGCGTCAGCGAATTTTCCTTGCCCCTCCTTTTTTTTTTTTTTTTTAATCCTCTGCTGGCGCTGCAAATGGAAGAGAGCTCGAATTGAAAATTGGCACGCTCGCCCCCGAGCGAAAATGAACGCGGAGCGGCGCTTTTGATCGAATTACCCTTCTAGCCAACCGTGTAGCAGTCCTCTCTCTGTCTTTCTCTCTCTCTCTCTCTCTTTCTCTATTCCTCGCTCTCCTCCAGCGTTCTTTTTCGTTAATCCCGCTCTTTTTTTTGACAGAGAGAGAGCCGCGGCAACATCGTCATCGCGATAAAGCGCGTCTGCAGGGGAGAAAATAAACGGCCTGGACTTTTGCAGCCTCTGTGGCTGCTCGTTTGCGGATGGAAAATTGATAAGATTTACGTAAAAAGGCTGCAACGACGTTATGAACAAACTAGTTCGGGACGTTTATTTCGGCTTGGATAAAAAGTGGCCAGCAAACACTTTAGCGGCTCGGAGGGCTTCTCTATTTTTACGACGCGTGTCTTGGAATTATTAACGAACAAGTATATATATATTTGCTGCGTAAATGTGCAACGCAAGCATGAAAAGCGAACAGCTCTTCGAATAACATAACATTTTGTAGATCGAGCAAACTCCGTAATCGTGTTATCGAGCAAAATATTTACGTCATTTCAGTGTTTAGAAAATAAAAATAAATCCCTCGCAGGTTATTTACGAAGAACAACCGTTCGACGGGAACGTCAAAAGAACAGCCACGTTTCACCGGCCGAGCGATTTTTACTTGATTGAATTACCCGAGAGTCGCGTCGATAGGTATCAAGTAGAAAGAGTCGAGCACGGTCAGACTTGGCCCTCCGGCGCTTTTTAATCAACTCGATGATCCACCTTTTCCGAGGGCTCTTCAAAAACTCCCCCCACCAGCTTAATCCCGGCGCAAAAATCAAAAGAGCGAAGGTCGCGGCCCTAAATAAATTCATTCGCCGGCTGTAAGTTATCTGGGCGACTCGGAATCGAGGCCAACGGGGGAGAGAGGAAATCTTCCGACCAGGTGGCAGAGCCCATAACGAGGGCCGAGGAATGTTCTCGGTCCAAGCTAATATTTGCCTCATCAATCAAACACCGCGCCTTTCCGTGTGTGTGTGTGTGTGCGCGCGCGCGTGTGCGTATGTGTGTATTTGCGTCGACGCACCTCGGCGCTCCATTTTTCCCGAGTGCGGCTGTTGATAAGAATTCCAGCCTTTTTTTTTGTGCCATTTGTCCGGACGATGAGATCGTTTCTCGGCGGGCTTTATGGTTACGTATTCTGTTTCGGATGACTCTGTTGTAAGGGACCGATGGCCCGTATGTTTTCCTCGAGCGGTTGATCCCAGGCAAATTGCCGACGATTGGCTGCTCCATTTTTCAAAATGATTTTTATAGTAGCTCCTGCCGCTTCCGAAGGCTACTTTTTCATGCCCTGTCTTTTTTATCGAGCGACGTTTGCTAAACATTTTTCTTCTGCTCTTTCTTTTCTATTTGCCTTTTGGTATTTGTAAAAGAAAGCAATTTTACGTGAATGAAGAAACCCTCGTCTCGTAAGTTGATAAAAGATTTATTGTATTTTCAAATGAACGCTCGCGCAATCAAAATGTCAATTGGGGCAATCAGAACGTTTTAAAAATCCTCTTAAAAAACCTTTTCTTCTCGAGAGCGATAAGAATCCAAAAGACGCCGTAAACAAACCTTATCAACCGCTCGTTTAAAGAAGCTTCGCGTAACTGAACCGCAAGAGCGCAATTCTTCCCTCTCTGGGCGTCAAGGCCTCGCCGGTAAAAGAAACGCAAAAGGCAAGGCGAGACATGAAAGAAAGATGAACGATTGAAGGCCGAATGCAGTTTGTCAGCTGCTTCGTCGCTCTTCCATTCATTCGAGCTCGGGAGACACCCGAGATAAGACAAATTTATGCACAGCGACTTTGAATCCATCTCTCTCTCTGTCTCTCTCTCTCGCGGCGAAGGAAATCCGATTTGCCGGGCGAATCTCGTCTTACCCGAGCGCGCCCGACGATAAAATCCTAAAGGGAATAAGGTTATACGACCATAATTACGGAGATCCATAAAGGCAGACCGCGCGCATGGAAAAACATATTGGATTGTGGAATTCGAGTCACCTGCGAGAGAGAGAAAGAGCTTTTTTCTAAGATTGGACGGGGGCCCCTTTTTAAATTTTATAGGCTATTTCGAGCGAAAGTGTTTGATGAATTCTTGAAATATTGAGGATGCTCGGGGCGCGGGATTATAGGGAATCCCGACTGAAGCTCTCGTATAGAGGTAGAATAATATGAAGTATTCCGTATTAGCTACGATATTGAACACATTCGTACGAATTCCAGATAAAAATTGCTGGATTTACCTGCCTTTTATGCGAGGTGTTTTCTAGAAAATATTGCGCTTAACGTTCCTCTTTCAGCGAATCATTTATACGCAATGAAGTTTTAACGTTTCCACGAGTTAGTTATTTAGTAGGGCAATCTAAATTTCAATTTAAACGTAACAGAATCGCACAAAGACAATCTCTGCCCACAACAACCCAGAAACAAATCGTTCATTATCAGTCGGTTGAAATAACGATTAAAACTTTTTCCCCCGAGTAACATAATTTTCAACCGTCAATGGCACAAACAAACAAAACTTAAATCACGTTCGCCTCGGAACTTAAAAATCAACCGCGCCTTCACATTGGAAGTTCCCTTTGAAAATGTACCCGGCCGCGAAAGTGGAGCGAACATTTTCATTCTAATTAAACGAACTTTCCCTCTCGTTCGCGTGACGAGAATCCCTCCCTCGAACTAACAAGGAAAAACTCGCTTCGGCAAACGAACAAAGAACACACACACACACACACACACGTGCTTTTTCAAAGACAGCCGCACCAAATTTTAAACTTCCTCGGCCAAGCCCTTTAAAGGGAAATCACTTCCCCTCACTGTTCGCCCCTCCGAGTCCACCGCATTACTGGGCATAAAAAATTTTGGGAATCCACTTTCCACCCTCCCTTTCCTTTCTTTTGAAAGCCGAGGAGAAAAGATGCCGGAAAACTTATATGCGAGAAGTGGAACGCCGAAATGATTCTTTTGGTAGATCGGAGTGGGTTATCCATTCCCCCGTATGGATTACTTTGAAAATTAAAGCCGGGAGACCTTTCTACGTTGTATTTTGCAACGATTTTTTTAAATTGATGGAGAAGAGCTATCGTGTTTGCAGTAAAATGTCCATTTTTTTTCTAGAAATAAAAACGGCAAAAAAAAAATACTTTTACGTTATTTGTTCATTTTAAAAAGTTTATGGATGTAGAAAAATTGTGTACTGATATCTTGTTTTATTATTTTTTATTTACTCCAAACTTTAAATTTGCTTACAAACGCTTTCAGCGGTGTTATCAACCTTTCTCGGGCAAAAAGTATACAAAATTATCGTCTTCATATTTCACTTTGAAAAATGAAGTCAGCATTTTGATTTTGGTCTGTCATCGCCGGGAAAGATCAGCAAAAAGCTCTGCATTCCAATATTTAAACCCGAGCTCGAAAAATTTTTTCGTAAAAGTCACGATGATAATCTCGAAGCTCCACAAGACTAATCGTCCACAAAAAGCAAATACATTCCACTTCGAAAAACTAACGAATTCCTTGCAATTCCTTTCGAACGCCACTTCCTCGAATTTCGAGAAAAAGCCGGCGCTCGGTACCCCTTACATCAGCGACTGTCATCTCCCCCGTCTCGTCCGCTGAAAAAGAGCATCCGGAAAAAAAGAGAGAGCTCTCGTCGACGCAAACACAGGGCGACGGGTGGCGTCGTATCGAAAAAAAAGGGGGCGACCTTGACGTCAGCGACCCGCAGCGACGCTTTCCCACTGGCTTTGTGTCCCGCAGCAGCGGCGGCAGCGGCGGCAGCTCCCCCGGCAACAAGCCAGCCCCCTCCGCTCGGGGATTGTTTCGCGAAGTAGGCCGCGCGCGCGCATCCGCCACAATCAAATTGCCGTCGTCCCGCTCGGTACGCGCGTACCGATATCTTGAAAGAGAAAGCGAGCGACAGGTACGACGGCGGCGAAAGAGAGCGCCGCCGGTGTATAGGCGGAAACGCCAGTTCAAGGCCGCCGAGGACTGGAGGAGCGCGCACATCGAGAGCGCGATGACATGTGCGCGGCGCCGTCAAGTGACAGCCGGCCCACGATTAGAGCCGCCGCCGCCGCCGCCGCGAATGCCAAAGCCGAGAGGGACGAGGCGAAATTGGAATTAGCTACCGAGCGTTATGGGCTTCTGGAATATTGATAAACTTCCCTCTCTCTCTCGACGATGCTTCGCTAACGGATATTTCAAAACTATCGGCTGAACTGCTTTGGCTTTTCAGCGAATTTAAACTTTCTCGATTGTTTATTATTAAACGAGTCGTTACAGCGAACTGCGACGCTTTCAGTGCGGGGATCATTTGACCTCTTCAAAACTGTTTGCAGCTCGTAAACCAAGAGAGGGTGGAAAAACATTTTTTTTTTCTATTTTCTCAAGTTTCAATTTGTTTTATTTTTTTAGCTTCCCCTTTTAATTTGCGAAATTCTGTTTTTTCTCTTTATTTTGTTTCGCTGGGGAAAAATAGTAGAAAAATAGCAGTTTCATATGTCAGAGTGTACAAAATTGTTTACTTTTCAGACGGAATTTTTGCCTCTCGCGCGCGGATCGATACGACATTACATAATTCCAAAAGCAAACCCTTGATTAATGCCAAATTACATAATGAACGTACCGCCCAACGATTTTCAGAAGCATCGCGCAGCGACAAATCGTCTTTACGCATAAACCCTTGCCGGCGCGGGTCTCGCGGAGTCGCGTTTCTAACACGTCGGCGAAAAACTTCATTAGTCGGTGATAATTTTATTACACGATCGACTGGCCGCTTCTGTCTTCACCTCTGTCTCCCACCCTTTTACTTTTTCAAATCGCTTTAGTAGGGCGCCTTCGCCGACGAGTAATCCGGCCGGCTGACGCGGGAACCTGAATGAGAATCGACGATGCGACAATCACATTAGACGGGGGATTTCGCGACGGACGGCCCCTTAATTTTTACGACTTTTTTCACCGATTCTTTTACAAGGGATATATTTTCGCTTTTGAGTAGGCTTTTTTTCAGAAAATAAAGCACTTTTCGCACCGTTTGCGAGCGTAATATGGTTCTGACTTTACAGCGAATTTTATTCATCGTTTTATTAGACGGAATCTGAAAATGAAAAAGGTTATAGCTCCTTAAAAGTTGCATCGCAGTGACGTCGCGAATTGAATTTCAGGCCGAAGTGACGTCACGAGAGTCGTGCTATAATGCCTGCAATAGCCGTGAGTACCGCGCATTAAAAAAAAAAAATGATTAAAATTAAATTTTATTATTACGACGGCATCGGTTTTGTCGCTAAAGTTTATTTTCAGAAAGAATTTATCGACGAATTAAAAGAAAGTGGATCGGTTTTTTCTAATTACCGGGAGCCACTCGGTGCTTCGAGTTTCATTAATATTTTCGATGGTATGGAAAAAGATGTTTTGTGCGATTAGAATAGATTACAATATAAAACGAGCATTAATAGAAATACAGAAAATTGAATGGAAATATTTTTAAATGAAGAGCATAAATAAGCACACGCAAGTTGGAATTTAAGTTTTTACCTAAAGTTAGTCTATAATTATGATTTATTGCACTTAACAGTAATTAGGGTTTAACTATGACTTATCGCTCGATGACGTATTTCGTAAAATGAACTGTTTGACGTAAGAATCAGTAACGATAAAGTAGTTTAATTAAAAGCTTATATTTAGGAACCGCAATTATCATTTCTAATCTAATCTACGTTCACGATATTAACTGTACTCGAGAATGTAAATATTCGTATCTTTGCCAACTTTCCCGTATCTCAAACAGATAACTAATTTCAAAAACTACTTAGAGACTTCGTGTCCGAGTAGCATCAAAAGAACTAAAATCAAGTATCGGCGACTCCCCCAAGTTCCCCCGTCGTTCGTCCCCCCAATCAAAGCCCCGTCTTCCTAATAAGAACGCGCGCGGAAACGAACCGCATCACGTTGCCCGATCCTTCCGCGCGTAAAAAAGCCGCTGACTCGGCGACACATCGGCGGGCGTCCCTATTCGCGCCGAGAGCGAATTCTTATCCGCGCGAATCGCAAGCCCGATGCACGTGTCGCCATATTGGATTAGAGGGAATCCTCTTAACGATGCGCGAGTTTCAAGGCCCGGCTGACATTTGCTGCCCCCCGCGTTAATTGTAATCTCGATTTTCCCGCCGCCGCCTCTTCTTCTTCTTCTTCTTCTTCTTTTTTTTCGCCAACAGAAGGCCTTGAGGGAGATGTGTCTTTTTTTTGCGCGGGGCCAACTTTTTTTTTTCCTTTTGCGGACCGGATCGACGAGTTTTTCTACGAAAGTTTCGGCAGGATTTACCCAGTGCGAAAGAAACGGACGCGTGGCTTACGAACGATTAAATCTAAATAAACGTTCGATCTCGTCGAGAATTCCAGATAAAATAAAGCGGGATTCGATTCGCGCTATTTGTCTCACTCTCTCGCGCTCTCGGCCTAAAAACGGAATCCCCCGTATTTTTTCAGCTCTCCTTAAATCTCACTTTCGAGTGGGCATAATAAGAAACAAAGCGAAAGTAAGTAAATATACCGGCGGGGGAAAGTACTACGCACTCGAGGGAAGAAGACGCGGCGGAGGTCGTCTCCTCCTTTTCGGTGACAGTGAAAAAGAGAGAAAGGGCGTCGGGAAGGAAAAAAAAAAGCTCTCAGGCCCCCCGACGAGAGAGTAGAGAACTCGATAAAAACTTTCCCACCGCGCCATAATACTTGCCAAATCAAATCTCGCTCTCTCTCTCTCTCTCTCTCTCTCGGTCGCGACCTTCGCGCGGCCGACTGCGACGCAAACACAACGAGCGAAGGAAACGGTTTATATACCTTTTGTCCTCCCCCGTCCGGGAGAAATTGGGGAGAGAGGACCGGCCGCAAATTAACGCACGAGTTTTCGTCCAGTCTCCGAGACCCCGAGGTAAGTAAGACACACGTGGACGAGGGAGGGAAGGGACGATGGCCGCGGGCGACGAAGCAAGGTTACGCGTGTTCCTTTCTTCGGTTAAGTGGAAGTGACGTTTTGGGAATTGATCTTCGGGAAGAGTGTAATGAACTCCGCGCCCGAAATTGATGCTTTTTTTTGGCCAGTGAAAGGGAGATGGGCCGAAAATAAAATTGCTAAAAATATAGAGTTGGATGGAATAGCTTTTTACGGTAGAATTATGATACGACGTTATATTTGGAATTTTTGAGTGGAAAAAGTGAAGATGGAATTAATTAATAATGTGTAAATTGGGACATTGAAATGATTGTCACCTCTAAGGGGGTAAAGAAAGTCTTTCTTTATGGAAAAAAAATTAATAAGCCTTGATGAATACATTTTCACGATTGATTGAGTGCTCATTTAATTATGCAAAGGTGCCCTTCATTAATCAATTTTGAATCGAGCTGATTACGAAAAATATACTAATAAATTATCTTATTCAATTTAAGGTGCGAGCGATTATACAACGACTAAGTAAATAAATAACCTTGAGTTACGCATTAGCATAAATCTGAGGGAGTTTTCCAAAGCCCCCCTCAAATATAGTTGCCATGGATGACGTATTCGTAAAGCTTAGATGGCTTTTTAATAATGCTTTCGGATGATTTACAGCTGTACAATGTAAGAACAATATTTATTTTCTTTAAATCCCTCCCGTAAATTCATCACTCCAGTGAATCATCAAAGAGAAACTAGGTTATTTTAACAAGCATCCGAAAATTAATCAGTTATTGTCAAAAGCAACTCTTACTTCAAAACTGCATTCATTTCTAACATTTCCTACTAAAAAAAAACCACTAGTTTTTAGACAAGGTAAACTCCCGAAAATTTCCACACCGCAAACCGTCCGAAAACATCCTCGAAATCGAAAGCAACACTTCTCCCGACACACGTCGCATCACCCACGCAGCCAGTTGAAAATAATTCATTCGCAGGTCGTAGCAGCGGGCACCCACGCATTACGCCGCTCCTCCTCGGCGATGATTTATGGAGCGATTGGAAGGACGCCGCGAGTTTTCCGGCCGCGAGAGAGAGAGAGAGATCGATACCCGCAGCCGGCGCTAAATAATCGATCTCCTAATATATCTATAACCCGCGCTCGGCGCATATCAAAGCCCAAAGGCAGCGGCGGCAGCATTTAGGAAAGTGGGCCGCGTTAATGAATTTCCTTATCAAATCGCGGCCTCGTCGCGCCTCTCTCTTCCCCTCTCGCTCCCCCCGGGCACTATTATTATCTGCCTCGTCGCGATCGATGTATAATACGCGGCTCTCTCCTCTCTCGCGTATCGACAGCCGGGCCGCCCGTCTGTTTCGGGTAATGAGCAGCGATGACAGCGAAATAATTGCTTGTCGGCCGGTAGACGCGCGTTTTTTTTTGCGAGTGGCTGATGGATTTTGACTGCAGCTGCTGCTGCCTCTGTCTAAGAGGCTGACGATAATATTGGCGTGAGTTGTAAGATTGAATCGATGTTTGGAGTGATCGAGTCGTTAATATGTGAGGCCATTGATTGCGGCGCAATTACAAACGGTTTGTTATTAGATTTGCGCTATGGCTTATGCGGCCGAGTTGAGTGCGTGAAATTTCATTGTGCTTCAACGTAATTAAATTTAAATAAATTACTACTAATGCTTACAGTATATAGGAAGTGACTGACGTACGTTTAATTAATTTTTAGTCATTTTTTAATTAAATCTGGTGTGAAATAATATTAGTAATTTCATAAAGTTTGTGTTTTTATTAGATACTAATTTTAGCCAAAAGTATTTTCATTTGATAAGCTTGCATTAACCGGTACCATATAACCACTATATTCTATAAATATATATTTTTTTAAAAAATATGACAACAAAATTGCTGAAATAGCAAGATTAGAACTGTTTTTTTTTTTTTTCAAAAAATCGATTTCGTTAATGAAATTACAAGCCGCATTCAGTTATCTCGTTATATTAGTTAAGCAGAAGATACTGTTAATGCATGTTTGTGTCCTGCAACTACATAATTCACCCCCATTTAAGTCACTTCTTCAATGCGGGAAAAAGCATAGTTATAGTCCTACAGTCAGAAGATTAGGAGAGAGTATACTAAGCAGGATAAGTAAGCTCTAAACGACGACACGGGATTACCTAAAATAGGGCACGATAGCCAGACTTCAGGGGTTGTAACGACCCGACACTCAATTCTATTTCTTTATAGAATTGCCTTCCATTCTTTCTCCTCGCATTCAAGCAAATTCTCGCTCTCGAAACTCTCTCCTTCTCTCTCTCTCTCCCGCAATGTAAACAACGCAGCGTCCATTGTGTCGAACAACGTAATCAAACGCTTTCAGAACGGAAAATTTCAGTCGCGCGAGTAAAATGAAAATGCCCGAGTTTATCATAAATATCACTTTTTGCTCCTCTACTCCTTTGTGTCCTGTCATAATACGCACAGTATGAAAATTCCCTTTCAGCCTGACGTTTTCTCGGCTCGTCGTTTTCCCGCGACAAAGCAAACGTCCCTCTATACCTATAAATATTTATCTGCCTCGACCACAAAAGGGCCAGGCTTTTTTCTTTCTAAATCCAGCGGAAAATCCACTCCCACGAGAAACTATCCAGCTTTAAAAAAAAAAAGAGAAAAAAAAAGGCTACACTACTCCACTAAGAAGGTAATTTTCCGACCTAATGCGCGCACGCACGTAATGCGGCCCTCCGTATTCGAGCGGGGGAGCAAATAACCCCATCGACCGAGCGGCGTCTTCGGCCCGGATAATTCCCGGAGATGTGTAAATAAGCCCCCCGGCTAGGCGAGCGGTGATAAACGATTTCCACTCCCACGCAGGCTATCTCGGCCGCTGGCTCCTGATCCTGAGCCGCCGCCGCCGCCTGCTGGCCGACGCGTCCGAGGGATACAAAACCACGAGGCTACAGAAATTAGCCGGCGCATGGCAAGCTGCCCGGATGATTATCGATGCGAGGAGAGCCTAACGGCAGATGGGAGGGATCGATCTCGGAGACGGCTTAATTTTCCAGGCAAAATTGAGCGAAGATTCCTCGGAGAATGTAGAATTATCTTCTTCGAGATGAAATGAAAGCGGAGAAAGTTATTACTGAAAATATAGGGTATTTCGTATCGTATACTTTTCCGAATAAAGTATAAAAGATATTGTGTGTTTACGCGGTTATGCGCGAAAGATAAGAAGATATTTTTATTAGAAACTTCTTCGATCCCTCAAATATCTCGAAAAAATGAAGAAAAATACAATCACCGCGGCGAAAAGATTGCAATGTCGTAAACGTCGTCGCGCCGACAAACCATAGCAAAAGCGCCTCGACGAGAAAATACATCCCAGCAAAATTGGATTATAATGAAGAATTCCCTAAAAATAGTCCAACGATATCCAGCGCGAAATAAATCTTCCCTCCCGGAAACGGACGAAGAGGCGAGGAAGAAGACGTCAGCGGGCGATTTCTCTTCGCGCCTACTGTCCCTCCTTCTTCCGACGGGGAATAATTACATAATTGACGAAAAACGTGACAAATGAAAGCCGCGAGCGTTTTTGCGCCCCCGGAAGATGCGCCGTCGCAGAAACTGACCGATCGTCATCGATCATTGCCCTCTCTCCCGGCGACGCCGCGCGAAACGCGTGCCGAATTAATCATCGCCGCCTCGGCTGAGAGCGCCTTTAATGGCCGCCATTAATTGCGGTGATTTGACAAAATACGCGTTAGCCAAATTCGCGGCCAGCTGGGGGATGTTGGAAGATTTACCGTTCGGGTTGCTAGCCGAGGCTTTCGGCTCTTCAACCGTTTTATTTCGTCGGACGTTTATAAATAAGGCGAAATGTGTTGAAACGGGCTGCGTGCATAGTTTCGTTTGTTTTGAGCTCGCTTTATAGGCCGGCTCTTAACTTAGAATTCTAGCGCTCGAAGAAATTTAAAGATACAGGGTTTGACTCGGGCAATGCTATGGATTGCAGGGAAATATGAGTGTCTTTTGTATTGGGATTTAAGAATATACCACCGAGCGTGACTCGAATTTCCATTCATTTTTATATGTCGCGGACGTTTACTCTCGCACATCGGAGTCGGATGATTTTACCCTGCGCAAGATGCTCGAATTCTCTTGAAATTCGGCCTCGCCGTGCGATTGAATTTGACGTTTCTCTGATAAAATCAGAAATGCGTCATCGATACATTGAACCTCGGCAATGACGTAAACGCGCGCCACCGAAATCGCGCTGGAAAATAATTCGCGCGTGGATAACATAGCGATCGATTTACACAGTTGGAATTCAATCCTCCAAGCTCCGCTGAACAAACTAGAAATCTAGGCAAACTATAACCAAACACTTCTCCCAGCCAAGGAATACTTTAAATTTCATACCAGCGCAAGAAAAAAATGTCAACAGCGTCCTAAAAACGAGTTTCGCCGAGTTGTGCATTCCGTTCGTTCGCGTGTTACGCGCCGTCATTAAGGATTTTGCTCTCCAGTTGAAGTGCCCCTCGTTCCTCCGACGCAGGACTCGGGCTTACCTGCCGAAAATAAAACACTCCGCGGCGGAAAAGAAAAAAAGTACACCTGCGGGATATAATAATTCGGCCACGTGGGGTAATGCAAAGCGGCGGCGGAGTCTGGGTGAAGGTTATCCTTCCTTTTCCATGGCTGGCAGGAATCCAAGAGCCGAGAGCTTTCGAGGAGGCTTTCCCGTCGCACTTAACCGCGGATTGAAAAGCGATAAAGTGCGCGCGCGGCCGCCGAATTATTTAACGCGCTCGAAAACTTTCCGAGACTGTTTCCCGTCGCGGATTGCAGCAGGCGTTAATATCCACTTGCGCGCTCCTTTCCTTCTCCCTTTATCGACGGCCGACGAAAGACGGATCTCGCGAGGGAGGGAGCTGGCGCGCGCCGCCGGACTATCGCTCAAGCTCGTTCACTTGTAAGTACGTATCTTGATGGAGTTCTTCAAACTTTTGATGGCGGGAATATGGACTGCCGGTCGCGATGCGATCTCGTCTTGGGAGGATGCTTTTGCTTTAGAGCAATTGAATTCTATCCTTTGAAGAGGCTAATCGTTTCAACAGGTATTTCAATGGATAAGCTTTGAATTGAGTTTCTAAATTAAAAACGTACAGTAGGACGTTCTTTGAAAAAAAAAAGAAGTGTATGTTATTTACGGAAGTGTTCTTTCAAAATACAAGTTTTTTTTGTTACGCAAGAAGTTTTAGCAATGAACCAAAGTTTTTGTTTTTCACTAATAAAGATAAGAATAAGTCAAGGTAAAGTTGAAACTTTTGCGCAATTTGATACAAAAGGTTAATCTTTAGCTTATGAAAAAAAAGGCGGCAAACTGCGCAGAATTATACATCTCCCGAGCAAATTTAACTTGTTAATTACGGCCGCGATGTACGGTAAAAGTTCAAGATAAATTAGAAGAGAAATTGTTGCGCAGCGCGTATTCCTGATAATAACTTTACCGAGCACGTCTCTCCGACTTTCGAACAAAAAATTGAAGAAATTTATCAGAAAAAAACTCGGCCGACCAATCTCCCTCGATTCCCCGCGAAAAATCCATCAAAAATTCACCTCCCAAAAGCCCCGCACGTTATCCCGAATGCGACTGTCGCGATAACTAATTAACGGCCGATCAGCGCGTTAAAACGCGCTTCCGCGTCAATGTACCGCGGGATTATTATTGCGCACGTGAGAGAGAGAGAGAGGGAGACGATGATGAAGGGTCGAGTTTTACTCGCACGTGCCCCGGATGACCAATGATGTCCTGACGCACGAGAGAGGATTGACGAAATCCCTGCGGGCTACGATTATAGCGTTTGTTTGCCGAGTTATATGCGTACGTATAATTGTGGGAGGCTCGCCTTGTGAAGGAAGTTCCTGCATTAAAAGTGTATATCGGTGAGAGCTTATATGTGTTTTTCCTTCTGGGCTCGGTGTTATGTTTATTAAATAGAGTCGCGGGAGTGCAGCTGAATTATGGATTTATTGTTTGAATTTATTATAAGATATTATTAAAAATAATTTATTCAGTGAAATTTATTATTTAGGTAAAATGG
Source organism: Ormyrus pomaceus (assembly GCA_900474385.1). Taxonomy (NCBI): domain Eukaryota; kingdom Metazoa; phylum Arthropoda; class Insecta; order Hymenoptera; family Ormyridae; genus Ormyrus; species Ormyrus pomaceus. The sequence continues at coordinate 6,775 of UCOM01002157.1, read as the reverse complement.
GAGCTTTTTAATAAAAGAGTATTAAATTAATTGAATTTTCGATTTAAAACTTTTTTTTGTAAATGATTATTGAAACAATTGAATTACTTTGTATTATATTTTTTTTAAATAATTTAATTGGAAAATTTCTGAAGAAAAGAGATTTTATTTAGTAAATAATTTTATTAGTTGCAGTACAATATTACTAATATATTTTCAAAGAGATAGATAAAAAAGCTCTTTTGAAATCACTGACCTCAATAAAATACAAAGTAGATGGATATATTTTTATTAGAAAAATTTTCTTTTGATAGAGTAAAAAAAATACTTTGAAACTTACTTTCTAATGTTTGATTTTAATTATAATACATAAATATAAGACAAGTTTCTGAATACTCGTAGCTACGTATTTATATTAATTATTTTTAATTACTTCTAGAAACGGAGAAGCATTTTTTTTTCTGAAAAATGTAATAATAATCATGTACATTATAAATAAATCGACAAAAATACATCGTAAACAATTTATTATTTATTAACTTTACTCACTAAAAACAGAATACCATTTAAATTTGGTACCAAGTCAATTTTTATTACCCGAAATTTTGTTTTTATTTTCATACATATTTTCCTCGTTTGCGATAAATTCAATAGTGAATTTAAAAGACTATTAACCTGTCACTAAATAACTTTTTAAAAATAGGATTAAATCAAATTGCGTTGCCTTTTTTTAGAGGGTTTTAAACATTTTTTAATTTCAAACCACTAAAAACGCATAATAAACTCACTATCGGTTAAAATGGATATTATTTTTAATAAAAAAAAAAACTGTCGACTTTTTCTCACAAAAGTAAAGTAAAAAAGATTCCTCACTTTTTCATTTTGGGCTAATGCGCAAAGTACCAATACTCCATTCCAAACAGACCCTCGTAAGCAAGTAAAACAAGTCCAGCAGACCTCAACTCCCACGTCCCCAACCATCCACCGCAGCCTCCTCAGGAAAAATAAACTTCCCCGCGAAAGCTCCCCGATCCCAAGCCGAACTCCTCCTAAACAGTGGCATATCCCCCACACATCCTTACCCAATCTCCAGCTCCAGCTCCAGCGGCCGCTGCAACCTTCGGGCTCCGGCGCGCACGTGGCTGTTACTTTAACGAGAAACGCGGCCCCCTTCTCGAGAAAGAAGCGAAAAAGAGAACGATAGAGAAAGAGAGAAAGAAAGAGAGAAGAGAGGAGTTAGAAGAAGGGGGGGTTCTGACGATTCGAGCGTCGCGGCGTCCTCGCGGCTGGATCGTCGCGAGGTAACTGACGGCGCAGCTCGCGCTGCTACCTTTTCTCCCGTCAGCGGCCAGCGGAAGCGCGCACTCAGAGGGGCGGCGCGCGCCACCCTCCGTCCTCTCTCTCTCTCTCTCTCTCTCTCTCTCTCTCTCTCGCTCTCTCGCTCCCGCTATGCCACCGTGCACAAGGTGGATACGAGCCGAACGACGCGAAAGTCCTCAGGCTTGGACGAGCGGCCAAAGGATGCGATGCCGATCAAACGGTGGCTGCTCTGAGGGATCGGTGTGCAATTATTAGGGAAGCGTGAAGGATTGCGCCACGGAATTGTAAGTATTGCGGCGCTTTGAGAGATCGTTGTTTGTTTTACCTTTTGCGGGTATTAATAGTTGCCGAAGGATGCTTTACGCTTGAGCAGCAAGGGGGTTTTCGGTGCTGATTTATTTATTGACGAGCGCGGTTATTTTAAATAATCGATAACGTGGTAAGGTATCGATAATAGTTGCAGGATGTCAACAAAGCTATTAAAAAGATCCTGCGGGGTGATGCTGTTTACGGAAAAAATTAAATTAAGCGGGGATTATTTATTTTTAGAATTTTTATAACGAGGAGAACCCGAGAGGCTTTAACTAATTCATCTTTTTATCTGCTCAAGTTAATAAAAAATTTAAACGTTATAAATACATTATAAAAAGCCTCTTTTGCTGCTCTTTCAAATTGGATGATAAATATTAATGAGAGCATTTAAACATTTAAGCAAGAGATGCTTCTCGATTTTCAAGGGCAACGGAACCTTACTTTTTGAAGCTTCAGAGGTCGGCTACTAACGAAAACTTTAATTTGTTAATTCTGAAAAATCTAAATATCTGCTTAAATTGCATTCGGCTTCGTGTGTTATCTTAAAAGCTTAATCGTAATAATTAATGTAAATTGACACACGCTTTATCAACTGCACTGCAAAAAGCTCTCAAGTGCCTGTCTATCTCATCGCTCTTGCAATCGTTAATCGCCGACCAAAGTCCAATCATTATTCAAATCCTGACCAGCTCCAAACTCGACCCAAAAACGAAGTAACCATTAAAAAAAAAAACCTGTCGCCAAAGCTCCCCGCAAGCCCTGAATTCCGACGAAGCTCTCGCGGAAAAAGCGTTCCGTCGAAGGGCCACCTCTCGTCCATCCCCCAGCATCGATATAAACATTTATCTTGCTTACGCAGATCTTGAACCCACGACTGGGTAACGGTAACGGCGCTTCCGCGCGGCCGATCGTCCCGTCGCTTCGCAGCCCCTCGAGAGCGAGAGAGAGAGAGAGAGATAGAGCAGTGGAGAGGGTCGACCGATGCCTCCTCCTCCCCCTCTCGCGGCGCGCGCGCGAAACTCCACCCCCCCGCGAGGGTAGGGATGTCTATGCCCTATAGGAACATAATACCTGCGGAATCCTCGATCTCCCTTCCCCCTCCCCCTCCTTCGCCGGTATTTACCGGCGACGCTCGCGCTTTAAGTAGGCCAGCGCCGAAACGATATCGGATCCCAAGTTACGCGCGAGGAAGGACGCTGCTGCTGCTGCCACCGCCTCTTTTTCTCCATCTCCCATTGTCTGCGCAGCTATTTACTTGCGGATCCTTCCGCTACGCTTTTTTTTCGCTCGCTGCCTTTTCTTTTTTTTGTGTTTTTCCTCTCCCCCTCCCCGCGCTCTTCCCGTTTTGTATTAATGATCCTGCCAAGTGGCCCTTTATGCTCTTCCGAGCGTTTTTTTGTTTACGCCGCGGCTCTACGCGAGGATGAGGAATGAAGAATGGGAGGTTCAATTTGCCGCGATCGAAATGCGAATATCAAAAAATAGCGGGTCTTTCTGCGCAAAATACGGCAGTCGGTGAATAGGGCAAATTGTCCATTCAGGAACCGTTGGATGAAATTCGAAAGATCGCGAAAGATTTCCAGTCACATTTTTCGGAAACTTTTTCTGCGCGCTTAACGCGAATCGAATTCGTTTCGAGTTTGTAAACAAAGATAAAAGTTATTACGGAGAATAATTTATTACGATTCGCGATGAGTTTAATATTACCCCAACTTTGAAGCTACTTTAATCAAAACGATACCGCTGCTCGCAACGAACAGATTCACTCGGAGCGACCTTGAAAAGATTTAAGCTCAGGCCGAAGTATATAACGAACTTACACACATCCCGTTTTAAGCCAGCCGCTAAAGCGCCTCATAAACCGGATATCCATGGTAATCAGGGGAGGGTCAAGTACGGTGGGTGCGGCCGAACTTAAAGTTGGTCCTGGGGCGAGTTTCGCTGCAAGCAACACGCTCGAGCGTCGTTACGCAACGTCATCGCCGTCCGGGTTCCTTTGCCTTTCTTCATCGATCTCCCTGCCGGTCCGACTGTTTAATTTTCGATATAGTATCCCTTTGTGGGCAAGAGGTGTTTACGTCGATGCTTGCAGAGGAATCGATAGTCGTAACGTGGACTCTGTCGGTCGTTCTAGATTAGTTCGTGCGCTTTTCTGCCTCGCTGTTGTAATACACGCGGTTTCTTTTTTACGGCCGGGAAAGCGTTCGAAAGACGAGCAATCAATCATTGGTGGATTCAGCTTGCAATCCGGTCTCCAGCGGTGCTTTAGAAATTATGAAAAGTAGAGACTGGACTTTTTAGTCGAGTGATGCTTAGAAATCGTAACGTTAAAAGCACGTGTATCGAGTTATTCAAGTCGAAATGAATTCTAAAGCGGGGGAAGGCAATAATTGAACGTAAGGCGGCGGAGCGGTGTTATTCAAAGCAGAACATATCGATTTGCCGGCTTTGACGGTGTCTTTTACCTATTGATATTCCCAGCAGAATGCAATGGCGCGTAAGCGGCTTATCGCTCGCCGCGAGTTTAACCGCTGCTTTGCAAATTTACGCTGCCCGTCCAGCCGTGGCAAACCCTTCGACAATCCGTAAGGGCTTTTTGAAAAATCGCCTCCTGCTTTTCATAAAATATTCAAGGAGGCTTGGCTCTCTCTCTCCAATTTTAAATTTCGAACTAAATTTCGCGCCCCGAGCCTTCGAGGGGCCGATTAAATGAACCGCCTCACTCAATTATCGGATATAGACTCGTAGAAGTAAGTCCGCTTGGAGAACGTCCAAATAATTTAAAAACAAGTGCCGGGCGGCACTCGAAATTATGTAACAGCTGCTCGCGCCTCCGTCTGGCTGGCAGAAAAGAAGATTGAGAAAGCGAATAGCCCCGATAAGGGTCTCCGGCAGGTGAAAAGGCTATGAAAGTCGAAGAGCGAAGAGAGAAAGACAGAGATGAGCCGGAGGATAAGAGGCGCAGAAGAACAGCCAAGAGTGGTCTACGTGCCGTCTGTAGGCGCCGAACACGGAGAGAGAGAGAGAGAGAGAGTCGAAGACTGGTCGATGCCGCAAGGTCGCCTGATATCGACAGACGGCGAGCGAAGGCTATGGCGGCATCGACGATTTTTCCGCAGGCCTGCCTTCGCCCTCGGTTATTAAAATTCGAGTGCGCCAATTAGCTGTTTCTTCCCTCCGACGCGCTCCGCACAATGACGAGAGGCCCCCCCTCCCACCCCGATAAATCCCCCTTTTTCTTCAATGGCTCGGCGATTTATCGCGCGCGGATATAAATATAGTCAAGCGATACGCTATAAGAAATTTTTCAAACTTTACGAACTTTCCGAGGCATTAACTTTCATAATCAAGCGCGAGTTTTTTTTTTTCTTTCATAAAATACGACGAAACTTTTCGCGGCGACCTTTCCTTTGATATACACGGCGAGGCTAATTCGAAATCTTAAAAAAACCGATGAATGGGCCAGGCGGGCATTAGTTTAGAAAATTTTCCCGATAATTAATTAGACGGAGCGGAGAGAGAATATACTTTTCAGCCGGAAAAGAAAGGGCTAAATTTTTCATTCCGCCGGAACGCACGCCGAGTCTAGTTTCCCGACAAGCTGGTGATTTGTGCGCAAGTATATACATAATAAATAACTTGGCGATAACGCGCCGAGCTGTCAAGAGCTCGTAAGTCAGGTCATGCACCTCGCGGAGGATAATTTTCAGCCATAAAACGCGCGGCTCCGAGTGTGTATGTGTGTGTGTGTGTGTGTTTGCGAAAACGTATGCTCTCCTTCTCCCTTAGAAAAATGCGCTGGGTAATTCTGTTTTTCTCTGTTCTCCTCTCCGCAAACACTGGCAGCAAATTGTCTGCGTTATTGACGGAGCACTTACTAGGGATAATCCCAGGGCTCCTTCTTGCTACTCCGGAAATTAGTTTAGTAACAGTTTTTTTCGCAGTGTACCTTTTTCGAACTGGAAAATCGAGTTTTTTTTTTTAATTCTTTGATGTAGTTTAAAGGAACATTAGGCTTGTATTTTTAAACGATTTTCTGCGAACAATTATTTATTTTTAAATATTCGGCACGAAATTTCTAAATTAAAAAATTCGTGTTCTAAATATAGATGTCGAAGCATGTCTGATCATAGCGAGTCATTTTCTACTTAAACGATGCCAAGGCTTGGCTCTTGAAAAATATCATCCAAATTATAAATTTAATTCTTTTTCACTACTTAACAGTTAATTATGCACGTCATATATTAGACAGTATTTTACATTTTACCTAGATTACAATCACAACTAAATTATTGTTTATTATGCAGGTTTGTCGTACTACAGTCAGTTCACGCGACTGTATGCTTTGAAATGATGAGCCCTATGACATCAACCTTATCACGAAACAATCAGCATTTCGTTTCGTATATTAGAAAAGTACGCTTCGGTAGTCCAATGTCAAGTGGAACAGCATTTACAACTTTTTCGTTAAAAAAATCCATCCTTTTCTAAAAGTATTCAATTCCCTCCAATAATTTACATTTTAATAACAATCAAGTATACCGAATTCACTTTCAAATTAGAAAAGCTCGCAACTAGATGAACCCCGTCTCCTTCGCCATCCTTTGTCGCTCACGAAAAATAAAAAAATAATTCCAGCGGGCGAGCCAGAGTAGCATCAGCAATGGATTGGATTATCAGCTTAGAATCGAATCGATAAAGCTCGTCGCACAATAACCGTTTCCTCCAAAGCTCGCGCATAACTAATAATCCCCTCGTGGCGGCGGGCGAAAAAAAGCCTTTGTCGCCGTCAAACTGGCATTCGGCCAAACTCGTTTACACAATGCCGTTTTATTCCGTGCGCCTGCGTGTAAAAATCCCCCCCCCCCACCCTCTCTTCGGCGATAATTAACGGTGCTCTTTTCCCTTTTGCGCGGACGGTAGTTGTTTAGAAAACAACGGCGACGCATACAGACATACAGAAGCTCGTTGACAGGCTCGCACAAAGGGAGAAAAAGCGTTCAGGGGGGGAGGGAGGCCGGGGAGAGAAAGACAAAAGCTTCTTCTCATTTTTCGAATTTCGGTCGCGACCTTCGCCGGCCTGGAAAACCGATGGAAAATCGCTCTTGAGTTCTCATTAGAGGCGGCCTTGGCGTCGTTTTTCCCCCCCCCCCCTCCCCCCCAC
>UCOM01002156.1:0-29707 GCA_900474385.1 Ormyrus pomaceus | reverse complement strand
TAAAATACTGTGCCGTTAATAATTGAGAAGTTATACGTGATTAAACAAAAATCGATTTTTCTTAGATTTTTGCTAAAAGAGCACATAACTTTTGAAAAATCGAGCGTTAGGCCGAACGGACGCGGCTTCCTTCATATTTTAACATTAGAAAACACATCCCAAAGTTTCAGGAAAATCCATTACCCAAATGTCGTATACTCTCCTTGTTAGTATAATTATTTAAGCTTTTTCCATTTATTAAATTATACATGCATTATAAGCAGTACAAGACAATCAGTTATTAATTATGCAAAAAGCTTTTAAACACTTTTTACCTCGCCGAGTCGAGTATTGAGAGATTTAAACCCTTTTAATTTGAATTTATTATACATTTGCATCACAATCATTTCCAATAATTATTAAAAATCCGATTACCTCCTACCCTGTTATGTAACTGAAATTGTTCTTCATTTATTTCGCTTTTCTCCCTATAATATTACTTACTAATTGAAAGCATGATTACGAAATATTTTTTAAGGACGCCTAATTAAGTATAGAATATTCATTACGCGCAAATTATTAATTCAATTTACATTCGCGCCTATATACGATTTTAACCCGGATTTATTTAAAATTTTTAAACACGGCCCAAACATATATATATTTACGAGGTGAATCGTTAACGCGGCGCTTCTAATTCGTAGGCGACTAATTCCAAAGCTAATTTCGAATTCCAGGCGCGACACGTCACAAACTATGCCGATTGGCCCGGAAAATTTTTACGCCGCCGTCGGCGCTGCTCGGAAAAGCGGAACAACTGACTCTCTAATCGCGCCGGTCAGTCGGGGAACAATTATCGACGCGACAGACCATTCTCGATTCGCCGAATGATTCTCGCTCCATACCCGGGGAAAGCGTTAATTAAAGCCTGACGATTTTTTCGGCCGCCGAAAAAAAGAGCCGCCTCCGCCCCTTTTTTTCAATTTTGTTGAAAGCGGGAGGCTGATATCTTCTCGCTCGTTTTTCCCTCTCGCGGAGGGAGTTGTTTGGATGGCGAATTGGAATTGAATTTCTTATCGATGTTTGGCCCCGAAATGGAAATTTTTATGGGATTTCGTCGAGTTTTTCACGAGAGTGTTCAATTAAGCGTAATTTCCATTCGATAAAGTGCAGCATCAAAAATGCAAAAAATTCACTTTAAAATTGCTTATAAAAAAAAAGACAGAATTTTTTTTTCCACGAAGTTACTTTTACTCGGACAAACTTCAGGTCATCTAAAAAATTCTTACCTCCAGGGATGACGTTTCCGGCTCCGCGGTCACCGTAGCCGAGTTCAGGCGGGATCACGAGCTTCCTCTTTTCGGACACGCACATGTCGAGCAGTCCTTGGTCCCATCCCTTAATCACCTGACCAACGCCCAGCTGGAACGTGAAGGGTTGATCTCTGTCGAAGCTGAAATTTCAAAAGTTTCGGTTAATCTCGGTAAAGTCCAGTTTTATCCACTTTGCTTATTATTTATAAAATATTTTTTCCGGTTGTCATGGGAAGTTATCGTTTTTAATGAAAATGTTGACTGCGTGTATTATGACTGCGTAATGCTGGAATATTTATTTAAAACGAGGGTCGTGATTCACTCCGACCACATTTATGTATTTGGCAAGAGCAGCGAACTTCATTTAATAATTCGGTACATTTTATTTAATGATGCGCATTAAAGTGGAGAGCGTTATTATCGTTAAACTTTAATTACGGAAACATTTTCCACGCATTGCTTGCTAAGAGTTACAGTTCGTAATTAAACCGTTTAATAGTGCAGGAATATGTGCTTTTGTTTAATTTATGCTTAATAATAAATAACACTTATAATTCTATAAGGGCAATAATTGCGTAAGCTGTAATTAAAACAGATATTTGCTGAATCAAAGAACTGGCCGAGTGTAGATAAAACGGTTCGGGGAGCAGATGTATTTAATTAAATCAATATTTGCTGCAGTCAGCAAAAAGGACGTGTCGCCGATGCACATTTAATTAAAGCTTATCCTTTTTTTATCGAATGAGCTTGTTGCAAAAAAACAAGCCCTTATCCCTTGACACGATCGACCGACACACCGATATCCCCATTGCTTTTGATCAGCGAAAACGTTTTTACAGAGGATAACGATGTGCGAACCGTTAAACCTAAATTAATAAAAGCTGACTGTTTTCGCACGATTCGCTGACATAAATAAAGAAGCTTAATTCAGTAAAAACAGTATTACTCAAGTATCGCAGGGTAAAATCTGTATACTAATAGTTCGAGTGCAGCTCGTGTCAGAACGAAGCTCTTTATTACATTCATTAATTAAATCTCTTCCTTTTGTCTGTTTTCGTAGGTTAAAGAGGTCGAGCGAATCATTATTTTAGAACTGTATTGGAGTTACACATCTTTGAATCGATTTATCAATCGTAGTGAAGTAATTCTCCGTTTAAAATGTAATTCAATTTTAGATTGCAGTCGCCAAATGAAATTAAATGTCTTTTTTATTTCATTAATATAAATTAATTAGAATATTTGAGAAATTACAGAATTGTAAAACAGATAAGTAAAGTAATTAGACTCGCCTTTGAATTATTAAATTATTTGAATGCTTAATAAAATATTTAAAAAAAATTCTATTATCAGTATTAGTTAAAAGTAAATTGATCGAAACATTAATTTTCATTTTATTTACCCGCATTATATTTATTCCCTTCGCGAGTCATAAAATCAATTTCCATCTGATTGGTTTCAAAAAATTAAAAACAAATAAAATATAATTAATACGAGCAATTCAAGCACTCCACGCAGCAGATAAAAACGATTGCAAATGAAATAATTTTAATCAAACAGAGCGCAAGTCGCGAGCTATTCGAATAAATTCTTCTTCTGATAATGAAGCGCGTAAAATATTCGTGAAGTCCTTGTCAAAAACACAATTTTCTCTTAACTCGCGAATCCTATTATAAATAAACTGCCTATCAAAAGCAAATTTCACAGCGCAATCCTGAATGATAGCGAGATTATTGCATCACCACATCCAATTGCTGACGGGGCCGCGTACATTTTTGAATTTACGCTCCGTTTTTCAAATAATTCGACTAACAGCCACTCGTTTTCCGTCGGCTAATACTGACACGTTCAGCTATAAAATTAAAATGGTCGCACTTTATAGACCGGAAATTACTACATTTTTTTAATCAAACTGAAACCTTCCGATTGTAATTAAGTTTGTAAGTTTAAATTAATTCGTTCGCAATATACATTAAAGTGCTTTTGTACTGCGTAAACTCGGGGTTAATTTGAAATTTTGCAGCCGGATATACATATTAGGATAGGCACACGTAGATGGACGCGTTAGCTATCAATTATGTCGTAGATAGATCATAATTGCAGCAAGTTCATTAGCCAGACGTGATGGACGAGGCTACTTAACCATCGGGAGCATGCATTGAAATACGCATTGCTACTGATTATTGGTTATTGATGCAAACGCATTCCAGCCAATTTCCTAACCCTATCGTATTTACAAATATATCCGCATAAATAACTTGTGCTCGAACGCGATTCGCTTGTCAAAGTCACAATTATATTCGTCACTCGATGCCGACCGACTTTCGCTGAAAACACACATTATATATCGAACGCGGCGAGGGCGCGTCAAAATTCCCGGCAGTTTTTCACTTCATTACGGCGCTGACGATGTTTCTTGATATCAGCTCCGAGGAGGCGGAGGAGGCGTGCAAGGGGGAGGGCGCGGCGGCGGCGGATCCTCGTGTCCTTGCATACGCTATAAGGCAGAATTCAGGGCGATATCTCAGCGCGCGCGCGCGCGCGGCAAGCGACGACAAGACAGCCGTGGAAAAGCCCAGGCAGCGAGGTAGACAATGCCGGCGAAAAAGTGTATAAGGAAGCTCGGCACGTCGCCCGGACTCGCGCGTGACGCGACACACGGACGCGTACACCTATAAGCGCGCGAGCTGGTATGTGCGTGCAGAGCGGTGTACACCTCTCGCGAGACACGCCGCCGCGATATGGAAAATGTCCCGGCTGGCACGAGAGCTGCAAGAGAAGCAGGCGAGAGTCGTTAAAAATGCGCGGCCGATGGATGCAAGGGAGTGAATTAATTTCAGTTTCGGAGGTTAAATGGGTTGGCGTTTCGGGAGTCGTTCCCTTTTTTTTAAAGTTTATATTAAAATACCTGGGAGAAAATAAATTAAGCGAAGAATCCCTTATAGTTCTAAAGGTCGGCAAGTTCGAGCTCCATTGCAGCTTTCGTCCCGACTTTCTTTGCTGAAATGGAACTAGATTGAAGGAGAATTTTCGAATTTCGCGAGAGACAGAGGTATGTTCCATTTCGCGTTTTGCGCTTGGGAATTTTTCCGCTACAATTGACGCGAAATGTAATTTTGAAAGCTACGGGGAAATTAAAAGTCAGACAAATTATTTTGTTAAATAAATATGAATTCTCCTGTAAATATTTCCAATTGTTTTGAATTATTTGTATTTCGAGAGTTATTTCCATTTTTTGGTATTTTTTTACTCGTTTGAAATTTGACAATGGAATTTCGTTCGTGTCAATTTTTTCGAATGAAACTTATGTATCAAATAAAAGGTTACAAAGGGTTGTTCACCGTTGAGTAGAACATTTATTTCTGACAGCATACAAAAAAATTTTAAATAAATATAAAACTATGTTCGAAAAACTTTTTCAATAAACCGAGCTGCTTTGACTCGTACAGTTCAATAAAATATTACGTTACGAAACTCTTTCCACAGCTCCCACCATTTGGAAAAAGCTAATTTTAAATTTCAGTTTTCAACTCTAAAAATATGCGAAAAGCAAATCTTCCATTTACAGTTAATTCATTAGAACTCCGCTTAAACAAACTTTTTACCAACCCAGCTAATTCCGCGCGTTGAGCAAAAAAAAGAAAAAAGAAAAAGAAAAGAAACAAGCCCAGTGCAAAAAGCGCGAACCTCAAACGCAGCACGCCGCGCAAAAGCAGCCTGAAAGACGAAAAAAGAGCGGCCGCGGAGAGCTTCGGTGGCCGAGCACGTTTTCCTTTGTTGTCCGCGAGAGAGTAGATGGAGCGTTGCGAGCCCTTTTTGTCGCCGAAAAGAAAGGTAGCTGAATCCGCGACTCTCCGCCGCGGAGATTTCTGCCTCGCCTCGCAGATTTTATCGGCGGCGAGATTTGATTTTTCGATGACTCTCGCCGCCAGGCCGAGAGTTATGGCTTTGACCTATCGTTTTTATAGATTTTCAGGTCGATGCTTTGTACGAAATATTAGATACAAGGCTCGGGGATTGTTATCGCGGCCTTTGAATTTCGTATCCGAAACTGTAGGATCTACGCAAGATCATTTTTCCGTACAAAATAGATTTTATCGACGTGATTTATGGCGCGCGTATTTTTAGCTGATTGGTGAGACTTGTATAAAATCTATACACCCTTGTCTCCGTTCTGTAAATCTGTACTAGTTTTTCAAATTCATTACTCTGCCAGTCATTTTTATATCAGGTCCGTGTATTGATTTATCCATGATGACTGTGGCGAATGAAATAACTTAAATTTTTTTAAGGTTTCCATCGACTATCTATTGTTTTTTTTATTCCATTCAAAAGGATGAACAATAAATTTAAGAAACAACAGTACAACGAACTAATTTAATGAAAAGCAACAAATTCAACATCGAAATTGAAAGCTACCAACAAAATCTCTCTACACCGCATTGAAATTAGCAATTTACAAATTGCCGCGTTAGAAAGCATTCAATTTCCTATTATCAGTGGACTTTTATTTCAGAACCAAAGGAATAATTCACCGTGCCATTATCATTCGGAAATGTGAGGCTATTCCCGCGATGTTAACCGAAAAAGGGTAAATGCCGCAGCCTCCTACGCACCAATCATTAGTATTATCAAAGCGTTTCCCTCGGCTATTTATCGAAAAGCGCGCCGAGCTGCTGAAAGGGATTCCGAACGGAGGAAATTGGCACTGAAACGCGCACTTGTTCATGAATTCCGGAGGTGCTCGGGTATATAACGGGGCTCGGGGTAAAAGTTACAAGCCAATCCGTCTGATGAATTACCTTCTTTAGGGGGAAGGGTTTTTACGCCGGACATCAGCCTCGTAAAACGCCGACAATCGGCGAATTTACTCTCGGAATCGAGTCCGCTCTCCCGAGTAATTTATCGGAAGCTTCATTGATCGTCAGTGCCTTCTAAAATAGTTGGGGGATTCCAAGGTTCAGCACCTTATTAACCTTTCTCGCCGGTATTTATATTCAATTTCGCGCAATGGATATACGCACTTCGGCACCCCGAAATTCCTGGCTCCCGCGAAAGGCAATTCATCAAAAGCCTTTCGCCGACAAGTTCGGTACATAAACCATTACCATCGCAATTTGTAAAAACTATTAATCGCTCCGACGACGAGAGAGTCGGGAGCGGAGCATAATGAGTTTCATCCCCCCGCCGCGCTCCGTATATAATTACGCTCGGAAAAAATAATGCTCGCGGGCCTTTTAACGGAACTAAGTAATTTCCTCCCTAAAAGCAGCCGCGCCGCTCCTCGACAAACAATTAATCCGGCGTTCCCGCTTAGACGACTTATTCGTCGGCGCGTTCGCGCGCGGAGTCGATTAAAACCGGCTGCAGCTGACGCGTCGCGGCTCTGAAAAGAATACCGATAAAATGAAAAATCGACGCGTCGCGCGAAACCCCCGCCCCCCCCGGTCGGTACTAGTCGCAGGACCAGTTGTAATTAAGGTTATCGGAGCGAAGCGCCGCGTTGCGCTTTTTTTCACGGATACGTCGCGACGGATATATGGAATCTCGACTGTTTCTTCCGCGAATTTTTTCGGGGTTATCGCGCGGCGATGAGAGTTTGATAGCTCGAGTCCGAAGCTTTATGGATTTGTTCGAGGAGGGGCTCGAAAGACTTCGACTGAATCCTACGTATGTGGAGATATTCGAGGATCATTGTTTTGGGGGGTCGATGAAAAATTTTACAACTAAATCGTCGCGAGTTTCGAAAGCTTTTTTTTCCTTCAATTTTTCATTCGACGCGACGTTCGACGTTTTATTTAAAAAACGATACGCTGAAGGGGGAGGGTCAATAAAATTTCAATTTCATTAAACCAAAAAATCCGGCAATTCACGTCACGAATTACCTCGTCGCGGGTAGAAAAATGATATTTAATACTTTACAAGGCCATTAACTTCGGCGGCGCGTAAATTAACCGGAAATTCGCGCGCCGAGGACTTACGGGGGGCGAATTTCGTTCTAAAAAATTCACACGGCGGGAGAGCCGGCGCGCTTCCCCGCGGACCGTACGCGGCACGCGCGCACCTCTAAAAATCGCCGGGGATATATACGGCGTTCGCGCGCGGCGTTTTTTTTTTACGGTGAAAAGTGGACGTTTACACCTTAGCGCGGGTTATATTGAAGCTTTTTACTCGGCGATGCGACGGCGCTCCCGCGGCTTTTACGCGCGAAGGCAAATTTTTATCGCTCTAATATTTTTTAATTTACCGGACCCCAGCTTTGACGGTTTCAGCGTCGTGTTTCAGCGCGAGGGGAAGTAATAAAATAAGTATTTCGGAGAGGTGCATCGTTTTCCAAGAACTCGGAGTAAAAATCAACTTGGAATTGGCCAAAGGCGCTTCGAAGCAAAGAAACGGCAAAAGCGCTCTAATTATCAGAGTCGTAAGTAAAAGTCGAGCGGACCGGTCATAACCCCGCTGAAAGCAAATAGCTTTACAAATGAAAACCTTGCCAAAGTGGAGGAAGGCCGAGGATCGAGGACGCGTAAAATTGGAGGAAGAAAAAGCCGACGGCGAACGAGAAGGAATTTCTCCCGAGACGCCATTGAATACCGAGAGAGGCGCACAAGAGGGCTCACCGGTGAAAGAATAAAGGGATATATCGTCGTCCTCTCGGTTCTCCCCGTCAAAGGAGCCTTTAACGGTTTCCCCCGTTTTTTCTCGAGCTCTCGGCTCTCTCTCGTTCGGCGATTCGTTATCATATCAAAGAGCGAGTCTCGCGAGTTTATTTAAATTTATTCGGTGCACCCCCCCCCCCCCCCCCCGCGAGAGCACACGCGCATTCGTACGTCTCGTCGGGAGGAGCGCGCTCCGCCGTGCACGTATGTGCATTATGTTTTTGCGAATGCCATGAATATGGAAGGCGGAAGTGTGTTGTTTTAATGCTAATTGTTGCAAGGATTTCGGGGAAATCTTCTCGATGAGTTCACTGTGATTTCCGGGACTTAAATAATGCGTTTATTTAAATACAGGGCAATTATTTACGTTATTTAATATGGAGAGCATTGAATAATTTACAAATATTATACTTTCATTGCTCATCAAAGCGTTTGCATTGAAAAATCACAATGAAAATGTCACTGTGCCTTATCTCACAGTTTCCAAAAAAGGACGTCTCTACAATCTTAAAGAACTGCAAAGCCATCGAGTCTCTAAATAAAGGACAAAGGTGATATTTATCAAAGAATCTCGCTGCACTGCAGTCTTTCAGGTACGCGGATATATACAGCGCATATCCGGGGGCGTAGAAAAAAGCCCGCGGCTCGACGTTTGATCGGCTATTTTCGAGCACATCAAGGGGCACGCGGCACGAAGAACCTCAAGCTCCGAGACGAGGGACGAGGTTACGTTTACGGTGCCGACTTTTGCCTCCCCCCCGTCGACGAGCGCCGGCGGCGTCGTTGCGCGCTTCCCTTTTTAGGATGATCGCGCACTCACTATTTTCGAGAAGCCCGCCGGGAGCTTTGATGCGCGAGAGAGACCATTGTCCTTACTCCTTTCTTCTGTGTTTTTTTCTTTTCCCCTCTTTTTTTTTAAAGCGACAAAGGCAGAGACGAGAGGGAGCAAACGAGGTTAGGATGGACGGCGCGGGGGGAGGGGCGTTTTTTTCCGAGAGAAATATGCTGGATACTGGAATAAATTTGAGTTTTCTGCCCGGAATATTTATTGGGGTGGGGGTAGTTTTTTGCGGGGAGGGCGATGTTTTTTTGAGCGGGCAAACGGAGATTTGGATCGGAGAGCTTTTGGAGTGGAGCGGAGTGGGGCTCAATATTGTCTCTCGTTTGTTTGAGCAGGAGGGAGGTTATTGAAAAAGGAATTCAGGGGAATGTAAACAGAGGGGATGTATTTGCGAGAACGACTCGAGTAGTATTACGGAAGCTTTTTAAGACAAACACTAAATGAAGTAGGATTGCCAATTAAAATTTTGTAGAAAATATATCTTTTACATGAAAAGGCGAAAAGGGTTTATAATTGATAAAATTTAGATGCAGGACGGCCTTTCTTCGCTTTAATAAAAATCAGTATTTTCCATTTTTTTTTCTCTAGAAAAAAATATCGATACCAAAGAAGAGAAAACGAAAATCATTTTCCTATGAAAATAACGCAATCGAGGAAAAAGCGCGAAAGCAAAAATAACGATGCAAAGCAATAACAATACCATTAAAGGCTAGAAAAAAAAGAGCGCGGCAAGGAGGAGGAAGGTGCAAGAGTTCATTTATAACGGGGCGCTAAAAATAGCCGCTAAAAATAGAGCGAATCAACTCCGGGACTTTAGGCGTCCGCGGCTGGATAATCGGCTTGCCTTCGCCGCCTTTCAGTGGAAGATATCGTAAATCACCGCCGCGGCTCTCGTGTACGTGTAATACAGCCGAGAATTTTCGCGCGAGCCGAGCGATAAAATCTGCCCGGCTCTGGTTTATGAGCTGCGCTTTCCGCGACTCTAAAAAGAGACGCTTATGAAATTTGCCCGAGCGATTTTTTTCTTTTTTCTTTTATAACTGACGGACGAGCGACTGTTGCCGTCGAGGGCGAAGTGTCGTTCGCTTTTCTTCGATGAAGGATTTACGAGCGCTGCGCTTGTCGGCCGAGTTAAAACGATTGTTTTAAATTATGAGAATTATTTACACTTTAATTGAGGGGAGAGCCGTGGATTTACGAACTTTTACACGCCGAGCCAACTTTATCTTTGTTATGTTATTAATGACTGCAATTGTTTCAGTCAAGTGACTTTTACAAACCCGGCTGAAAGTTGAGACTTTGTTGTTCGGCTTTTGATTAAATTAGTGAAATTAATATTCAACATTTACGAAAGCAATTTATTTCGTTTAAAGTTAATAAAACAAAATTTAAACTAACTCCCGTCCAATTTGTAAAGCTTCCCGCGCAATTATTAAAAGTTGAAGCATAATTACTTCCACCTTAATAACGCTTGTAAAGTCATTAAGCCTCCTGATAATTCTAGATTTTTACGATTCACGTCCTTCCTCGGGAGGGAGTAATGTTGCAGAAGCGGTCGTTAAAGGCTCGCGAATTGCGTTATGTATTAGCATTTTTTCCCCTTTGCCCGGGGAGCGAAAGGGGGTCGCTAAGCGAAATTTAACGCGCACAACGGCAGGACCTATGAAAGTTTTTCAGCGGCGGGAGTTTGAATACTGATTAGTGGTCGGGGGGGCTTCCTCAAGTGCTCTCGCTGCTTCGTTAGGTCGGATTAGTGCGTCGTTCAAATGTTATTCTAAAACAGTGGATTCGGTTTGTTATCGAGAGTTTTGCGCTGTTGAACGAACTATTGAATTGATTGATGGTCGATAGTTTCAATACTGTAAAATAACGCATTTTTCCGAGAGAATTTGTTTCCGAATAAAACTTGGTATTTATAGTTTTATTTAAAGTACATTCCGAAATACAGCTTGCGCAGTAAGTATTAAAAATGACGAGCTGCACGCGACAAGCTCGCGGGACGTTAATATTAAAGGGCAGATTTTTCCCAGAATCGCAACGAGCGAAAAGTCTGGCTTTTTCTTTTTTTTTTTTCATTTTCTCCATCCACGCATGAATAATACATTTGTCTTATTTCCAGCTCAATTCCAGTCGCTGCATCCGACACTGGAAAGAAGCATTCACGTGAATCAAATTTACTTTTCTTTTATAAATTCTCTTATTGTCCTTATTGTCGAGGCCGCTCAAATGTTTCCCCTTTGTCCGTTTTATGCGAACGAGACGCTTGACGGCAGTTTTTCAAAACTGCAAGCCATTTTTAGAGTGGCAACAAAAAACAATTTATTAGTACACTAATTCAGATTGGAAAGCTAATGCGACAAATGAAAAGTGACATTTTCTCATCAGGAAAAGTACCTGTGCAATTTTGACTAGATTACACATGGTATATTTAGCTACTTAAGCAATTAGTTTACTCTGAATAAGTATCCGTGCTTTTCCTTTTTAGAAATTCACGACACCACTATTTAAATTACTGGGAAAATGTCACTTCCTCATCGCGAAAAGTACCTGTGCAATTTTACCCGTGATATACCTCACAGCTAAACAAGAAATTAGTTTACTTTAATCAATTACATCCCTTATCCGGCAATCCGCCTCGAGCAGAATCCCAATCAGCGAATCTCCGGAAACGAATGAAAAATAAAAAAAAAGATAAAGAAAACGGACTGAGGCCTGCATTAAGAATCATAAATATTCGAATCTCGTCGGGCGCGGGCTGAGAGAGAGAGAGAGAGAGAGAGAGAGAGAGAGAGAGAGGCGAGGCTTATAAATATTCGAGGGGAGTCCTTCGAAAAATTCGCCAAGGATCTGAGGAAAGAGCGGCGAGATCGGGCATACAGTTTTCAGGAGGTCGCTCTCGCGCCGGTTATCACCATGGAAATGCCGCGGCGACACCGTGTAATATCCGTGCGAGTGGCAGCTCATATGCATTCATAAGATATTCACAGGCTCCGCTGCCGCCGCTGGCTTCCGCTGATCTCCTCTCTCTCTCTCTCTCTTGTTTCTTAATGGAAATTTCCGCAAAACGTACGCCCCGCGCTATTTTTCTTTTCCCCCCGCCTCTATGACCCGGATTCTTTATTCAAAGGCTGTTTTAATACGTTATGTCGCGGAATTACAGTTCAACGAGTTTAACGCCTCTGAGTTATTATGCGCGTTGTACTTTCGGGGTCCTTTCATGGGTTATCGGTCTGTTATTTATCATCTCGAGAAGCCTTATCCTTTGCTATTTAATTATTTGTATACTTTTAGCGAATCCAAATAAATCCAAATCCCTTAGCAAATTGTCAACCTCAAAAGTCTCTTTAATCCAAATCGAAAGCTACACCCTAAACAAATTAAACTAATTCCAGCCTCCGAAGCATCGCAGCTAATCTTGGAATCCCGAAAGCCCATTTAATATTCAGCGAAGCTCTCGAGAGCGTCGTCGCGACGAATTTCCGCCATTCAAAAACTCGACTGGCACACGCGGTAATTACGGGTATATACGCGCGCAGCGCGGCGACGCGTCATTCACACACGTATACACACGCTTTCCAAGCCCGGCCGTGCAAATGTTTGATTCCGTGCGGGCCCTCAAAGCGCGCGGCTCCGCGAAGTAGACCGAGCAGGAGTCGGTCAGACGCGGCGACAAAGCCGCCGCCGAGCGCTGCGCACCGGCCGGGGTGCCGGGCTCGTTATCTCGAGGGCGGCCTCGCGTCTGCCTGTCTGGAGGCTCGAGGAGAGGAGGGAAACCGCGCGAGCCCTGACGCAGATAAGGAGTCCAGATAGAGGGAAAATGGGATGGAGCCACCGAGTGCGAATGGAGCCGCTGCACGAGAAATCGTCCTCCTCGGGGATATTGTAAGCAATGGGGATGGTAGAAAGAAGGAACGACCGAAGGATCGCTGGGATTGTAAATATTGAACTGAGAAGCCTGGAAGCTCGTTTTTCGATTGGAAAATACCTTATTTGTCGAAAAGTGGAATTTAATCGGTTAAAAAATTAAGGTGCGTTTTTATTACGGTCTAATAAAACCTACTGGAATTTCGTTTAAATTTAGAAACCGAACTCAACCGTACTCTTTCGCGAATTAGAGTGCAGATGCGAAATTCTGCCCCAACAATTCAGCCCGCCAAAAGAGGGCTTACGATAACCGCAAATACCTTACCGGCGGATAAATATTGAGAAATCATTAGGAATGCAGGAGGCGGCGTGCCTACTCGCGAGCTCACGTGTTCGCTGAATATGTGCATACGTAGAAGAGAGAGGGAGAGATACGGCAGGGGATAGAGGAAGATTTGTGGTTCAGTGGGTCAACGGCCGAGCCGAAGCCGCGGCGGCGGCGCGCGTTGTAAAACCCAGCCGGAGAGCAACAGATAAGGACGGCGGGGTTCATAAATTAATTAGCCTAAGTCTCCGTAAGAGTTGAAAGGAGCTGCCGGGAGAGGAGAGTGCAGCGTCGCCTCGCCTTATCTAAATCTGCGTTAAGAAGCGCGCCGCGCCTTTCAAGCTTGCGCCCCGGGATGCGACGAACTTTATTCGCTATCTCGCCGCGGCGCCCCGAGAACTTGACGATTCTTGAGTTAGTCTTCTAATCTTGAGTTTTAATACTGAAATGGCGAAATCGCTCATTTGCTAATGCGGACTGAAGCAAGCATCTCGTACTTTTCGTTCGACGGGAGGTGATTTGATCATTGTACAATTTCTAACTGAAATTTTGAAATTCGTTTGAGTTTCGTGTTTAGTGGCGCGCGTCGCAAAACTGGATTTTAGTTTCAAGATGTAAAAGTTAGCGCAACTGGTTCCCGCGGCTTTTGCAATTTCATTTCCCGAAAGTGGGATTAAGCTCGCAGTTTGAAACTCCCTCTGATTGGGTCATTAGATTTTTTCTCGTTAAACTTTTGGCGCAGTCGCGTCAAAGCTCCGTAAATCAAAATATGCATAAAGTTCAAGTGATTAACTCCTTTATTAAACAGCCCCGGCGGCGAAATGAAATCTCTCCAATTCCAACGGTGCGTCCCCTCCGAAAAAGCAGCCGGCCGTAAAATAAACATCCTTTAAAAATACTCGACTCCGCGCGGCGCATCATTTAACCATCCGCAAAAAAAGCGTCCACCGCGCGACGAGCGGCCGAACGAACTGAACCCCTCTGAAAACTGTTTACACCGCGCGCCGCAAAAAAAAAAAAAAAAAAAAAACTCGACACTGTTCAAACTCTCGCGCTACTCCTCTTTCCTCTCGGGCGAGAGAGCGCGAAACAGCGGACTGTCGGGTGAAAATCGGGAAAAATCGACACACCGGGGAGAGTCCGGAGTGCACCGGGCGCTGCACGCGTGAAATCGATCCGCCTCGGCCCTGCATATTTCAGGCCTGGTGCGTGGCTCTATATTTGCAAGTGTATATAACGAACGTCCCGCTTGGGAAATCCTAACGCGACAAACTTCCGGCCGCCGAGCTGCCCAGGAGGCCTGCTGTCTGTGTGTGTGCGTGTGTGTGGTATCGGTTGGGACTGCTGGCTGTTTATTTAGAGTTCGATGGTTCGAACAGTGCGGAGGGATAATTATCTGTCGTTTTCTGAAAATTATCTAGTTTGTTGTTTAAGGCGAGGAAAAAGCGAGTTGTGTTTGCGAATTGGTAACGATGGAGCTTACAGCTGCTGCGTTTGTGTTGGTTAATGCGGGTCTGTCTGAAGCTTACCTGAAACAAATAAACAGAGGAATAATGTTAAATAAAGCTCGAAAATTATTGATTCGAGTGATGAAAATTTTAATTGCTCAATGTATGTTGGCTTTATTAAACATTTAACTGCTTGGGTTTTAAGCGGGTTTTAAATTATTTAATATACAGAGCGAAAATTGCTTAAATTTATTGGGCAGACATAAACAACGAATACAGGTAAATATTGCTGACGAAGGTTTTAATTTCTTAATGTAAGCTGGCTTTCAAATAGTAATATTTTTCAGATACCTTTGAATTTCATAATTACAGAGTGAAAATTACTTAAATATCTTCGGCAGAGATGAGCAGTAAACGTGTGTGAAAATTTTCATATACAAAATAATATTATTATTATATTTATAGCAAGCTTTAAATGCGTTAATATTTATTAAATATTAAGAATACCCGCCTGCAGTCGTTTATATACATGAACATTATTTAATTTGCATTCTCAACATATGAAGAATTAGGCTAATCTGATACTCGTGTAAATAACGATTGCAGAATACAGAACTAATTTAAAATAACTTAAACATACAAATTATTTATATAATATTTTTTAAAAGCAAGAATCAGTCCTATAATTAACCCTCAAAACTTGCATGCTTAAACAAAACCCCGCACCTCCAACGAGAAAGGCAGCGGAAAATAAAATACACAGCGAGGCAAATAGGTGGAGAGGGTCGTCGAAAGAGGGGACGACGGTAATAGGGCACAGCGAATAAAGGAAAACTAAGCTCGCGAAACTGCGGAAGTTCGCGCGGCCTTCGGTTCACGAGCCTCGGGGAGATCCGCTGCAAGAAAGTATATCCCGTCGTCCGCCGAATGCTCGGGACTGCTTTCGCAGGCCATCCCCCCGCGCGCCTTTCCCCCGTATACTTTTTCCGATAGCCCGGGAACGCCGACGTTCTTGAATATCGAGAGGAGCGACGTCCGGGGCTGGAGAGCGAGCCGATGTTTTAGGTCTAGAAGGCTTTTCGAGGCCGAGCTTTGTTTGATGTTCGGCTTTGCGTTTTCATCGACGGGGGATTTGCTTTTTCGCCTGGCCAAGGTGAGAGCGAGAGATGTATTGATTTCCTTGGGAGAACCCGAGAATTTTTCCCCGGGTGTAGACGCATCCTCCGCTTTTAGGGAAGAGCAGTTTGCATTGTATTTTTGAGGATTCGAAATTGTAAAGTTTTAGCGCCTCGAAGAAAAATTTAGTTTCTCCATTGATTCGTAAAGAAATGCGAAGAAATCTCGAGCTGTAAATGTTTCTTTAGTGCATAATACGTTTATAGATAAAAAAGCTATAAAGTTTCGATGCGGAGAAAGTTTCGGGAGGGAAAATGAAAGTATAATGAAGGCGAGTTTTAAACGTAAAATTTATTAAATTTATAAACGCAGTTTAATACGGTTGCTCCGAAAACTTTCTATACTTCTTAAAAGACAAATGAATAATTCGCTCGCGAAGCGCAAAAGGAAAGCTGCTTAAACCCGGAGGTAACATTGTTTAAAGGCAAGGAATCTGCAATAAATTAAGTCAGGCCTGATCTATTTGCGAAGTTAAAAAGCTCTCCTAATTAAGTTCCGCGATTCCTTGCTTGCACGTCGGTTGCAACGGTTAATGCTCAGAAGATTAAGAACGCTAAATGTAGAATAGCTCGAGGCGGACCATAAACCTCTTGTAATAGTACCGTAAACTCTCTTTTATATGCGGAGCGTGCTGAACGAGAATTACTCCTGAGAGGAAGCAATTGTTTAAATCAAATTCATAAAGCAGTCGAATCAATTGAGCCAAAAATAACCGCCGCTGCGTGCATATAATCTCTCCTCTACCTGCTGGAGTGCCGCGAAAAATTATTATTTTTTTTTCCGCGGTAAAGAGTAAACCGAGCGTTTTTCGCTAACAAACGACGCGCCCGATTGCTTTTACACCAAGCGGCTAATAACTATTGATGTTTTCGCTGCGATAGTTACCGCGGCTCTATTTACATTTAATCCATTGTCGCAGAGTCCAATAGCCGCTATCAATAAATTCAAATCCCCGGCAACCGATGCCTCTAATATTTACTCGCGCAAACCCGTCGGAGCTGCAAATCATTTTATCCAATTGACTAAAACCTCGCGACTCGCGGCGCAACAGCAACGCGTCGCATTCCGCGAGGCAAACAGCGGACGGAAAATCGCGAATTTTTCCGTAAAAAAAAAAGAGGCAATTACCCACCGCGCCGCTCTTTCCCTCCCGCCGACTTCTCCGAAATATTGAATAACCCCCGTTGTATAAGGCAGGAGACGAAAACCGCTGCCCCGTAAATCTTCCTTTGCTCCTCCGGCCGAGGACGAACGAGAGCGAAGGACGGAGGAATTCGAGGCACGTTTGGCGTGTTCGTCGGGCGGCGGCGCCCGGAGGCTAACGATTCTTAACGAATATTGCCTGATTACAGAGGAGCGTCAGCCGGCGGATTATAGCGCCCTGACTCTGCCGGCCCAGAATGCAATTGGCCTTTGTCCGACGTGTAACTGGGCAAACTGCGCTGCGGCGACGACGGAATAATGACATTTTTCCAGGTCGCTTTTTGGAAGAAAATTCGAGGAGAAAGAAAACTTTATACCTTTGATTTAAAATGTTAAGAAGTTTTGCAATTTATAGAATATCTTGTATCAAAATAAAAGCAGGTATGTCTAAACAGTGAAATTATAAAAATGAATGATGAAAAATCGAGTCGACGCGGAATTTTGACTAACAAATTGCCGCCGAGCTCGTAAATCGCTTTATGGAAAACTTCGCAACGTTCCCGAGTAAATTTCGGGAGAACCTTGAAGCCACACGTCCGCGTTGGCTGATCGCACGATGCCTTGATCTACTTAAGACCGTAGCGTGAGAAAGTATGTAAATCAATCTTTCACTTCCTGGTATTTCGTCGGCACCGGGAGATTGAAAAATTTGAAGATCGAGCGCGATGGCAGGGGAAACAAGCAATCCGGCTAAAAGATTAGATCCCGAGAAATCGCGTTTCCTGTAATTCATCAAACATTTAATCAGATGCGTAGTGAAAAGAGCACTCTCTGCTTGACCTAAAAAGTAACTAAAGGACCCCTTTCACGTCGAAAGCTCATTGAAAAGCGTACACTCCCCAAAAATTCAAAAATTCAACAAGTTCCCCGCGTCTAATCCGCATTCAGTGTGTCAGCCCAGCGGGCCACCGGGACCTCAAATGTAAACAGAAAAATCGTCGCACTCGAGACGTCCGGGCTAAAAATCGCGGCGGGGCACAACGCCGCTCAGAGGTTCGAACAGCGTCGGCCTCGGCGCAATCACTTACCCTCGCACACATACACGCGCGACTGCGGGGAACTATATATAATTCAACGTTCGCCGGAATTTCCATAGATCGTCGGTCGAGCGAAAAGCTGCGGCGGCGGCGGCGGCGGCGACGGCGGACGTCTTGGCGCTCGCGGGCATTTGCAATTCCAAGACCTGCGCAGGTGCAAGTAGCACAAGAGAGAGAGAGAGAGAGACCGGCCTGGAAAATCTCGAGCGAAGAGCCGAAGCGAGAATAAGACGCGCATGCGGTGCCGCTATGCGGACCTAACGTCTACACCCCTCCCCCCCTCCGACACTCCCGCGAGCTTTGTCTGTGTGCGGGGCGAGCAATGCTCGGGTTATTGCGCGCCCTGTTTTAGATAAGGAGGCAGTTTTTGAGATGTGAGCAGGAAATTTCGGGAAGATTGCAGCACGGAGGAGATTAGGTATGGTGAAGAATTATATCGTCTTTTAGAACAGAGGATTCTTGAATAATATCGTTGGAACATCTTGAGTAAAATGTAGTATTTCAGATGCTGGTAAATTGCGATGGACTGCATTGTTAGTTGGATCACTTGTCATTTTAGTCGAAACAATTGATGATCAAAGGCAATAAAGAATAGAACGCCTGTATTGATGTTTATAAAGGAAGAAGCGTCAAGAAACTGAAAAAGCATTGTCGGAAAATAACGAAATACAATAAAAATTGACTCAACGTAAACAGCAGCCCTCTCTCTCTCTCCCGCCCTTGAATCCTCGACCGAAATTCAAAGTCAACAAAAGGTAATAAATCCCCTCGAAAAATAAATAGGTCCACTTAGCGCGCCCGCCAAGTCAAAGAGGGCCGCGTCAAAGATTTCGAGTGAATCTCGCCCCGAGAGGAAATTATACCGAGATAAGCTCCTCGAGCCATTCAATATAAGAGGCGGCGCGGGGCTCTCGCCTTCAAAAAGAGAGAGATTAAGTGGTTCGCCAGAGGATCCCGTCATTGTCCGCCAGAGGGTGGCGCGCGAAGCGCCCGGGATATCAGTCAAAGGGATATATCCATTGTAACCCCCCTCCCCGGTCGGAGGGGACAGAATCCCGAGCCGCGAGGCTTGCTTAATGACCGAGAAATTATTTCGCTGACTAATTAACGCGGCCGCGCGGCTCCTCCAGTTCTTCCGGCTAGTTTTGCTTTTTTTCCGCCTCGAGAGGCCTGCAGCTTCTTGGCGTCGTTAGCGGCCCGGGGAGTCTCTTTCTGCTTTACCTACTTTCGCGGTAGTTATTTTTTTTTATAAAGAAGTGGGTGGCTGCGACGTATTGGAGAGAGATAGAATATTTTCAATTCTGAAAGATGCTTCGTTTAACTAATCGTTTTTATAAGTTTGATAGAAAATCTCATGAGCGATATTGGCTTTTTTTTTATTGAAGTAACGTTTACGCAACGATAGTAGAGTAAATTTTCTTCGAAACATGAACTTTTAACCGTAAACTCGAACAATACTTCATTAAGACTTGCTACATATTTCAAAAACTGTTTATTGCAAATAAGGCATTAACCCCCGGGCCAAGTTTACCCGGCTCCTCGAGCACGGAAAATTGGGTCCTCAACGGTACTTAATCCACCTTAAAATCTTCATTCTCGCCACGTTTACCCAACAGCCCTACTCCCGGGCGAACTCCAAAGTATATCCTAACTTATTCATTAAGCATTACTCGCCATACACGCGGGCGCCTCCGCGCCTCCGCGCCAAAGCCCGCTCCGAACGCGTGTATCCGAAGTCCATAAACCCCCCTCGGGCGGACTTAATGTTTAACGAAATATATCGGGGCTCCTAACCGGTAGGCTTGCTCGCCGCATAAAACAGGGCCGCGAAGTTACAAGGGGAGGCAGTTCGGCAGCCATAATTAAGCCGGTAATGCGATCATTGCGCGACTTGGCGCACCTCGCCGCGGCCTCCTTAACGAACTTATAGGACACACCGCGCGCGGCCCCCCGACGACGCCGCTTAAAACTTATAACCGAAGCCTTCGCGGCTATGAATAAAGTTCGTGAGAGCAAAGTTCTCTCCGCGCGCCCCTCTCGCGGAATGACGCCTGCGAGAGAGCTACGAATTTTTGCGGGGGAACTGTATCGCGGCGCTCTCTCTAGAGAGAGCTCTTGGCAATTTTGAGCGAAAGCTCTCGAGAATCTTCGGGGGCTGAAGAATCGGAAAAGAAGACTCGGGCGCTAATTTTTTTTTCTTCCTTTTTTTTCGTCGATCCTCTCGCGGAAGAGGTTTTCGAGAGGCTTCGCGAGGAGGATCCCTTTGAGTTTTTCAGACGGGGAGGAGGGAAGCAGAAAATGCGAAAGTACATTGCGAGATTTCAGATTGTAAAACAAGGCAGGAGAGGAGCTTCTTTTAAAAATTCTACAAAGGCAAAGTCGAGTATTACTTACTTCCAGGTTAAAGGCCAAACTCCTTACAATATTATTCCCTTTGAAAACTTTCAGTGGAAAGTTCCAAGTATTGTCAGACGACAATAATCAACATTGACGATCGCGGCCCGATCTTCTGTAAAGCTTTTTTTCTACAGAAACAAAACCTTCCCAAAAATTAATCCAATCGAAACTTTATCGAGTGCGGCGCACATCCGCCTCATCAACACTTAAAAGCGTCCCTGTCCCCAGACGTTCGCTCCTCGGCGTTAAGTCACCGTCAAAGCGCCGCGCGGCGACTCCGAAAATCTCTGGTAATTCGCCCCATAATAACGAGGATAGTTGCCCGTCCTCGTCATCGACAAAATTCACTCAGCCTCGGCTGGCTCCGCGGTTATTAGCAGGAAATAAGCGGGGAGCCCGATCGAGTCCTTAATTATGCCGGGGAGAGAGGAACTTGCGAGCGCGATTGACTTGCCGCTTAATTGTCGGGCCGCGCCGTGATCGAATCCGCGGGGGCGGAAATTAATTTCGCGTCGGTCGCCTCCTCAAAGCGATTTTATATTATTTCGGCCGGCGGAAAATCCCAGCTCCCCGGCGAAAACTCGTTAAGTCGGGAAAAGCAGCTGGGAAAATGATTTTTTTCATATTACTCGCGGCGCGCTTTCTTCGTTTTGCGTCCTGGACGCGGAACGCGGCATCGATTCCACGCCACGAGGAGGGCAATGAAAATGCTTGTGTTATTTTATTGCGACCGCTCATGATTACGAATTCTTCGGTTTTGTGCGTCTGTCAGGGAATCATGTATGTTTTTTTTTCATCTTTAGTTACGCTTCCGCACGAAAGGCTTTGATTTAATTTTTATATTTCATTTAGCGCTTAAAAGCAGAAAAATAGAAATTTGTCTTTTGTTTTTAAATTGTTTTTTTAACATTCACCTATATTGATCAACGTTTTTATCCCGCACAACCGGCGGTAAAGTTCCTTTTACTTCCCATTCTCTTTACTCGCAGAGTGACGCGGTTGCGCGCGAAACGGCAGAGGCAAGAACGTAAAATAACACAGCCGATGCAATTTTATTCTGTCAGTCGCGGCGCTCAGGTGTCTTTCTCGGGGCACTTTCTTCTCCGGCGGCTGCGGCGCCGCTGACGAATTTCGTTTCTCCCGCGGGAGTCCCGGCGAATGAAACTTTAATGCGACTTTTGCGAAACGATCCCTAATTAAAGAAATTACTCGCGCGGCGGTATAATTTTCCTTTTTTTTTCACCCTTCCCCCCCTTCACGGCGAAATAATTTGTGTTTTCAAAGGGCTTTTGAGGATTTTTTAAGGTGCATTGAAAACGGCGCGCTTTTCAGTTCTGAAAAGTTTGTATAATTTTGAAAGCCAAGTTGAAAGGGGATAAAAAAGATTTTACTGTAATTACATTTTTGGTTAAAAATTCCCATTTAAAAATACTGCCTTGACGTAAAAATTATTTATGCGCAGAAGTCTGATTCTTTTTTCAATATTTTTTATCATTTTTATGAAAGTACTCAGTGCCAAAAAATTTAAATTGAACTCTCTATTTCAAAATAGATCCATCGAAGTGAAGTAAAAAATTCAGCAAAAATTAATAGCCGCTTTTAATAGATATTTCTAATGTCTGACTAAATAATAGTCATACATATTCAATAACTGTCGTACCCGCTTCTCAAAATCTAAAAATTCAATAATTAAAAGCAGTTTCTTAAAAATTTTTCAACCGACAAAAATATATATTAATCACTGCACTGTCAGTTAGCAAAAACGGCAAAGGCGCCGAAAGCGCATCGCCTGAATATTCATGGCGGAAAAAGAAAAAAAAACAGAAAGCACGAGAGTATACCGCGCTAAGAAAAAAAAAATCACTCCGAGAGAGAGGCCAAAGAGATTCCGCATTCGACCCGCAAGCGTTTGAATTTCAGGACAAGAGGGTCGAGGGAAGCGCATGCACACTTGAAAGGGAGCCTCTCTTAATGAGTTCTCGAGAACATTACTCGACGTATGCGGTAAATTCTTGCAGCTCGTCGAAATTCGCAACGGAGGAGG
Source organism: Ormyrus pomaceus (assembly GCA_900474385.1). Lineage (NCBI taxonomy): Eukaryota > Metazoa > Arthropoda > Insecta > Hymenoptera > Ormyridae > Ormyrus > Ormyrus pomaceus. Next base: position 7,427 of record UCOM01002156.1, on the reverse strand, counting down.
GGACGACGATGCCTTCCTTCTGCTTTTTATGACGCGACTGCAAGGAATGCGCGACTTTCTCGGTTCAGATAATTCGGAGCTTTGATATCCGAAAATTCCTATAAAATAATAATCGCAGCGGATTGAATACAAAATAGCAATCTAAATGGAAAAGAAATCCATTTTTGCATTTTTCTACTATGCATGGGGAAAATAGAAAAAGTTAACCTCGCCGCGAGACAAAAGGAACAAATCTTCGGGATGTTCGTTCCAGAGATTAAAAAAGAGAAAAAAAGAAAGGCTAAAGTAACCAGGTACATTTCGAATGCAGAGAATGATTTGCATCGAAATTAAAATTCTTTGTCCCAGCGCGCGAGCAAATTTCCGTAATTTATTATCGCGGCTCCTATATAAAGTAAAGCGGCATAAATCCAAAAAATAATTCCCACATTATCAAATCTCCGCGGCGACCTATGCAATAACCACCGCGCGCCCTAATAACTCACTCGGAGCGTTAAATCACGGGGTCGCGCGACGGGCATTAATCGAAAACTTGGCGTAAAACGCGCGCCCTTATCCGCGCAAAACTGTCACAAGCCCCCGCGCTCGGATCGACTGGCCCGGCCGCCCCGTAATAAACGGGGGATATCGCGGTATTACGGCGGGAAGCAACAATGGCGGCGAGAAATTGATACGACTCCAGGGATATTACTCGGCGTATCGTCAGTCCCGCGCAAGACTATTCCCGCGGCTCGCCTAATTTTCGACCTGTCGTTCGTTCGTTGCCGCCGTCGGGGTGTTTTGCATTAAACAGAGAGAGGGAGGGGGGGAGGAGTACATTGTCGCAATCGACACGCTCCGAAATTGATCTGCATATCCACTTCATCAAACATGTCGGGGGACTCGGTTTACGGGCGCGCGCGCGCGCACGCCTTGTTTCCCCGAAATGGGAATCGCACTTGTTGTCGCGGGGAGAGGCTTTTTGCTCGCCGCGAGGAATTGCCGCGGCTGGTTTACGGGGGTAATTTTAATAATGGCGGGCGTCGCGGAATGATGAAAGGCGCGTCGCTGGGATATACGTGGGTTTTTGCGCTCTCTCGCGCCGCGGCCCCTCGTAAATACTCGCGCTATTGATGTAATTAATTGATAATTAATGTGCATAATGACGCGCGAGTTAATGCGCGGGGGAGGCTGTAAATAAATTTATGCGACGCATAAAACGGGGATAAATCCTTGACGGTTATATTTAGCCGGTGTCGCGGTACAAGAATGGAGAGGGCGACAATAAATTTAAATAGTGGAAAGAAGCGGAATGAGTAAATAAAATTTGCGTCTTGGGCGAGGAAATAATGTCCATATATTATAATAATGGCGTCGTCCAAAAATTTATTTTCGCAAACTTTTCTCTTTATAAAGACGTACGACAACCACTTATCTTCATGCTACTTCCGCCTTAGTTTTAGCTACTTTCCCTATTAATAGCTCGTCTTTACGCATCACCTAACTAACTTTGTAATAAATTTGTTTTGTAATCTATATTCTTTTTATATATTTTGACGTGAGTAACGAAAGATGAAAAGATTTTCGAAAACTTTTCTGAAAAATTTCCGATTTTTAAAAGTTATCATAATAAATATTTTATAAATTAATTTTATTATTTTAATAACTTTTCTGCTGATGTATAAAATTCAGCTTTATTAATAAAATTAAGTAACCGTATTCAGTTGTATACCTACCCATTCACCAATAAACCCAAAGCCGATCCCCATTAAGTCATTTTCAGCTGAAAATCATTGACACCCCGAACTTATAGAATCCGAGCCTGCATTCATTTCCGGGTCCCGCATTATACGATGTAAACACAGGCGGGCGGTACGGCAATAAACCTCTCGAACGCACCTTTTTACCCTCCGCGTCAAGCGCATTAATGCAGCTCCGGCTGCATTAGCCGACATGCGCCCCCGTCCATTTAGAACGTCGAATCGACAATCGCGGCGCATTGTTTTACCCGGAGCCGCGGGGATATTCGATCGTTTTTATCATCCGCCATAAAAGCGCCCTTTTTAATAAGGGCTCAAAGCTGTCGGCCGCATTATTTCCTCGTTTTCCGCCCGGCGAACAGAAAGAGATGACGCGCGTATCATTTAGGACGACTGATTCCGTAATTCCGCCTCTCCCGTGTACGTTCGAGTGGCCGGAGCGCCGCTGGAATTATTGCGGACGTTACGAGGAGGTCGTTAAAATCATCCCCCGGACCTTTCCTTGTTTTCGATGGGATATTTGATGGATTTTTCGTGCGGAGTGGCCGTCAAAAACTCTTTTTTTTTCAATATACGCGGAGTGATTGCTTTCCGCGGATGTTTCGACGGCCCTTGCTTTTTTCAATTAGTTTTTTTTTTTACGGGATTTCGATTTTTTTTTTTTTTTTTTTTTAATTGGTCGTAATGTTTAGAGAACTCGGAGGGGGCGGGTTTAGCCCGATACGAATGTGCAGCTTTTACGGCTTCGGAGGGCGCAGTTTTTTTTTTTTTTTTTTTAATTTTCTTTTTAATAAGCCGTTATTAATTGGTTTTACGATTCACCGGCTGACGGAGTTTAATTGTTTAATGGAAGTTTATAATTAATTGAGAGCTATTGAGTATAAAATGAAAATTTTCCGACAGAACGTCTGCCTTATACATATTGCAGGTTATCGAATATGCTTTTATAATACTTGAATTCTTTAACATTGCATTCTCCAAAACAGCGAACGAGGATCAATAAAATATCTTTTTCTGCCCTCCGGCCGGAAAGCGGCAACTTTCTGGCCGCTGCGCGAAACGAAGTTGCCGCTTTCCGGCGACGTCGAGCTGAAAAATAGTATACACACCTTGGCCAGTAAAAAAGAAAGTCTCAGATCACACGTTTGTCAACCTCGGCTTCACCTCGACCGACAATTACGTGTGATCTGAGAAATTTCTTATTGCACTGGCCTAGGTATGTAATATACTATTTGTACAATAATAAAATTAAATATTATTTTATAAATTATAATTATTTTTACCAATTAAAAGTTGACAAATCAAATTTTATGCTCCTTATTTTTTCCTCACGATTGTCCGGAATATGAATATAAAATAGCAACTTCATCGCTCATCAGTTTTCTTAAGCACCTCGTAGTAAACGATATTATGTTTGGTCCATTCACTTTCACGATCATTCGCCTCTAAAAAAGAAGGTTGCACATTAACTAATCTATTTTTATAGAATTTTTAAAACCAAATTGGCTAGCTGTGAATAATAACTTACAAATTTTTTTCGAACGCCTGAATTTTCTTGCAAGAGATTCTCCAAGTCGTTAAATTCATCGTTTGATGTAATTGTTAAGCTTGAGAAAATGTCGTCTTCGCAATCTTCAATGCCCTGCCTTTGCTTAACCATTGTGCTTTGACTCTAACCATTTCTTTTCTTAATTTGTTGATTTCAGCTACAGTTGCAAATCTTGTTCCTATATATTAAATAATTTATAATATACTTTTTACATGTATTAACATATTTGTAACGATCTGATGAGCAAAAATACATATTTAAATGTATTTTTATTCATTTTTTACTTCAATAATTGGCAGTTTCCATTAAATTTGCAGAAAACGTCTCATATTGGGACAACGCAAGCATTTTTAAGACTTGCAAATTCAGTTTAATTTAACATTGAATATTTAGAGTTATTACCGCTTAGATATTAGAAATGTCGAATACTCTACATAACGTTTTCGTGATATTTTTAGCACAATTATTTGCGGATATATAAAAAATGAAATTTGAACGATCTAAACAGCAATAATCAATATTTGACGTCGAAATCGATTAAATTTGTACTGAACAATGTCCTTCGCCTATATTTAAAAATTAGGAAAAAAATATTTATACCAGAAGATTGATTTCTTGAAGCTTCATTGGATGCACTGTGATTCGAATCATTTGTATTCGAAGTTGTAGTCCTCCGTTCTACATTTAAGTTATTGGCATCCTTCGTTTTGACTAGACGGATTGGTGTCTTTAGGAAAGTTGAACTTGTAATTGTGGGTCCAGTCGTTTTTTTCCTTTGGTTTCTGCACCTTATTCATAAAAATTGTTTTATATTAGTACATACTAATTTTACCTTCGGGATGTGATATAACTACTATCTTTTTTACTATTATATTGAAAATTATTAAACATATTTTTTTACAAATTGCAAAAGTCAAGGAAAAATCCGTTGCCAGGCTTTCTTATTTTAATAAGAATAATACTTTTAGTAATATTAGAATTGATTAGAATTTAGTATTATTATTATTATATATGATTCTAAACCACTATTTCTATCGAATATTAATTATTTTTATTAAGTCCTTTATATTTTGTTTAAATATTTATTTTATACAACAGACCCTATAAGATAATAATTGCTATTATAATACATTTTGTAATCGTTTTACTTTACATCTAGTCCTTGAATGAATAATTATAGGAACATTCATTGTATTTACTTGAAATGGAAAAATCTGATAGTGTTTTCCCTTTAGGTCTTTTTAAGCTTAATTAGTTTAAAAAAGCGTAATGCCAGTAAAATAAGAGAATTACATTAGGTTCCTTTAATAATGTTGGTGCCAAAAATGAATGTCGATAGAATCTTTTGAAATTTAAAATATTTATTGTGGACAATATTGTCTATGTATGCTTAACATTTTAGAGATCTCAGCTATTCCGTTTTTGAGATACAAAAATTCAAAGTTTAGAAATTTAACATGCAATCCCTATATTGAGGTATTAAAAAAGTGACATTTTTTTTGTAATTCAAAATAATGAATCGATTGAATGTTCAAAAAAACCTAGAGTTTAATAGAAAAACAATCAAAGAATAAAAATGCATCCGGATCTTGATCGTGTACCATCCCGTTTCACAGAAACAAACAATATAAACAAAACGTCCAGTTCGTGGACTGCGGAGGGGGCTTGGTACCAACGTCTTTAATTGATATACATTTAGAAAGAATACATTTATATCCTACCGACAGTTACAGCTGTTCCATTAAATGAGTCGTCTGCTTCAAGATTATTCTCCAAACGTTTTCTTTTTAAATTTTTCGGGGACTCGACCAATCCTTCAATATCTGAAAAATTTATCATTGTTAACCCTTAAACGTCCCACTGGGGTCGTTCGCGGCAAGGCCTCTTTTCATTTGAAATTACCGCTCTTTTCATGTTCAAAATACCGGCTTATATTGTAAATAAATAACGTGAGATATCGTCTTGTATTATCTAAACCATGGCTAAAGTACTTTCTAGTACTTTAAAGTACAAAAAAAAAATAAGATAAGGGTTTAAAAAAAAATTTAAAGAATTTTTAGTGGAACAATCACATTATTAAAGAATTTTATATTTTTTAATCACCTGAATCATCTTCTAACGCTGAATTTTTATCACTATTCTTATCCATAGTCTTCGAATAATCAGTTTTACCATCTTCACTATTCAATATAGTGTCCAGTGCTGGTATGTCAAAAGTAGGTGGATTAGGTAAAAGGGCGGTATCTATATCAAGATATTCAATAACATTAAACGATTATCGAAGTAAAGGGCAAGAAACATCCTTTTAACCCTTTCAGTCACGCAATTAAATTTGCATTGTTATGGAAGTGCAGATATATTTTTCCGATGTATTTTTCAACGCTGCATCCAAATCTGACATTAATAATTTAAAAAACATAAAAACAGCCCCTAAAATGGGGTGAAAACTACGCTTTAAGTCACGCAATTAAATTTCCATTGTTATGCAAGTGCAAATATATGTTTCCGATGTATTTTTCGACGCTGAATCCAAATCTGACGTTAAAAATTCAAAAACATAAAAACAACCCCTACAACGGGGGTGAAAACTACCCTTTCAGTTACAAAATTCAATTTGTTTTGTTGTAGAAATACAAACATACAATGTAAAAGTACTCGTACGATATAGGAACATGTAAAAAAGTTTAGAATAAAGATATTCGGATTTATACATCTTTGAATACCACCTCCACGTGTTCAAAAGAGGAGGGTGTTTCGAAACTACCATTTTCAGAGGTTGTCTTTATGGTTATTGAATTTTGAATATCATGTTCCGAATCAGCGTTGAAAAAAACGTCTAAAACGTATATTTGCACTTCCATAACAGAACAAATTGAATTTTGGGACTGAAAGGGTAGTTTTCACCCCATTTTAGGGGTTGTTTCTATGTGTATTGAATTTTTAACGTCGGATTCGTATTCAGCATCGAAAAATACATCGGAAACGTATATTCGCACTTCCATAACAAAGCGAATTAAACTGCGTACATGAAAGCAAATAAGGTGACACTATTTTGTACACTGTGACTGAAAGGGTTAAACTAGAAAACAACCCATAAATTATATTCTAGAAATATTGGATTATGTTTTATGTACTGTTTTACTTTTATTAAATTGAAGTATTTATTAAATTTTAATTCAGTATGTACATTTGCTTTATTTAATTTAACAATACCTTGCATTAGAAAATGGCTGTTATTTTATGTTGATATTGAAAATAGTTTGTGTTAAAAAAAATGTATATAATAATTTCATCCAGACTGAAATATTTCCTCTTACACAGTGAGTCATTTTAATATATAACCCCAATTATCTTGTTTGGTTTGGAAACCATGATAGAGAAAAAGTTATCAACAAAGCTTGTTTGGTTCTTTGGGGGCCATATTCTAATGACACTGACCGTGGCCTTAACTTCCACTTTCGAGATTAATTGAAGGTCAACTTCTGTTTAAAATTCTGCGTTCAGATATGAATCTATGTTCAAGGTCAGAGTAATCCACGTGGATAAAAATCGCTGCTGAAAATGTTTGAATGTGAACGAATTTGTCTCTCATGTTAATTTTGAAGTTATTGTCGGATGTTTTAACTATTCTGACCGAATTTATTCTCTTCAATAGTTGTTAATATGCGTCTTGAAAAATTATTTTTTTTATGGTAAATGAGATAGACCGAAGAACCAAATAACTTATGGAGAATTTTTTTCTTTATCATGGTTTCTCAACAAGATAATTGGAATTATATATTAAAATGACTCATCATGTAAGAAAAAATTTGCATTTGTTTCGTTCGATGCGGAATATTTCAAACGTTAGCTATTTTTCATTCAACTTAAAATTTAACATATTTTATAAATAATCAATCACGCTTTGATAGTAGGATATGAAAATAGCAAAATAAGTTAAAGTAAAGAAGCTAACCTTTATGCTGCTAATAAATTAGATAAATCCCCTCAAAAAATACCCACTTTTTGCCTGAAAATGATCGGCAGGCTACAGATTAATCAAGGCGTGCGGGAGCGCGCCGAAGGCAAGTACGTGTCTGAGAGCGACCGCACACCTTATACATTGAATGTAGGAGCACGCGAGTTAAAAGAGATTTTTA
>UCOM01002155.1:0-29737 GCA_900474385.1 Ormyrus pomaceus | reverse complement strand
ATGGCAATTTTTTTCATGTTTTAACGAAACTAGGATTTTTTAAGACTATCTACAGTAGTTCGGAGGTAATCACTAAATTGAAATTTTAAACATTGCCAAAAACAAAAAAGGTGCCCACTGGGGCCCCGACTTGATACGGCACCACGCGCCGAAGCCACCTTAAAACTAAAGCATCTTCTTCTCCTTCGTTATATTCAAGAGACAGAAGACTTCCTCTTCGTTTCTTTTTGTGAACCCTTTCATCGTCACTACCTGGTACACTTTTGTCCCTTTTTGTCCTATCCCTCCCCCTTGTCGTCCTTGTTATCACTTCCTCCCCATTCGTCTTGCCACTGCTTCGGTTATTACTTTTAGTCCGTAACGTCCTTTTGTTACTCTTTGTCTCATCTTCTTCTTCGCGCTCACTTAATAATTCATTTTCTACCTTAATAATTAACGCTGCCGAATCACTGGAGCTTTCATCGTTCTGTTCTGTTTGGTGCGTTTTATTTTCTGTCCGTTCAGGCTTATCGGCACTCGCACGTTCACTTTGAGGCGAACTTTCGGGTGGTAAAGGAGGAGTCCTAGCACCTTTATACCTATCACTGTCTTCAGATTTAATCGGTTTTACATCTGGTGCAACGTTCTCTTCAGGTTCCTCTTTTTTAAAAGGAGGTGTATGAGGTGATAAACCGTTTGTCAAATTGTTTTCGCCAATTGATGTTTTTAAAGTGGCGTTTTCTTGTTGCAACAGAATTACGGACTCCCGCGCTTTTCGTAATTCTTGTTGCAAAAAGTAAATTGAACTTTGCATTCCTTCGACGTCTTCGTCAAGATCTTGAAGAAATTCATCCAATTCTAAAAACAAAGAAAACATGTTTTATAATACATTTTGAATCAGAAATATGTAAAGTTTTGTGTAATATAGATTATACTAATGTTATAACAGGAAATACAATTTATATAAAATATCTTGTATCATGTTTTACCTGATTGAGACTTTTTCACTTCTTCACTGTAACTTTTTTGGAGGGCAAGTTCTCCTTCTAATTTAGCTATTCGACCACTAGATATCATACGTCCTAATTCCTCATTTTCTTGATATAATAATCTACACTTGGCCATTAATCTTTTTCCCGTGTTGCTAAACAAATAGACAAACAAATTAAATCTGTGAAATTTAGATGTAAGGGAATAAAAAAGTAAGTTAAAAAAGTTTATATACCTATCTGGAGTAAATTTCCAGGCACTTAGTTCATTTTGAGTGTCTTCTAATTTAGCTTTTGTCGTAACTAACTCTTGACGTAATTTCTGAATAAGTATATTTACAGCTGGATCAAGAAGAGTAGACCTTAATGCTGCGGCGGACGGTGCATGAGTTGCTTTCATTTCAGTTATTTGATTCTAAAAATATTAAAAATTTTGTATTAAATTATTCATATTAATTTATTAATATAAAAGTGCAGTATTACTAACCACGTATTCTTGCAATTCTTGCTCTTTGGAAGCTAATCTTCTAACTAAAACTTTCTCTCTGTGTGAGGCTTCTATATATTGCTGCCTATATTTTTCTTCAGACTCTCTTAATGAAGTAATGTCCCCTGCAATGATAAAACCATAAAACGTTCAATTTTTAAAATATTTTAGAATTTGCTTTTTCTGCAAGTTTGTAATATTTGTAAGTTATTAAGTATATTGATTTAATTATATTTCCATTATAGTATAGTTTTTTTAGAATTTAGAAATAAAAAAAAATAAAAACGACTTACAAATATTTAGTACTGTGCAGAAAATATTATTTCCTACAAATAGAATAAGTTAGTAAACAAAAAACTAAACTGTTTTCCACTTTTATATTCATATTAAGTAACTTAGATTAATACTAAGAAGAAATAATAAAATCTTCAGATTGTGGAATAAAATAGGTTTAAAATGAACAACTATATGTATTCAATGTGCGCACATAAAAAAGGAATACAAATAGTGATTTTAAATTGTCCGACAAATGACATCTTTAATTGACGCATACTTTGATTATATGTATTGATGACATTTCAGCGCACTGGTAGCATCATGGTGAGGTGCTGTGAGATTTCTTTCATTGGTGATTGTTGCAGGGGATGCCTTTATTCTTCCAAGGCTATTTAAAGAGCATCTTACTCGATCCATTTGATTCCCAGCACAATTGACACATCTTTCTCATAAAGGAATAGGGAATAATTTTGGATTAATAGGACTTACAGACAGGATAGGATAAATTTAACATTTCAGAAGGAATGAGAGTTTAGATTTGATTGTAGGATTTGTAAGTTTTAGAAAGAGAAAGTATCAATTTTAGTGTCAAACTATACTAATCATCCTGATGTTAAATGCAATACTGCTGATGGCTTGTAGTAGCAGCTTCTGATGAAGTTATTTCAAAATACACAAAACTAATTTTGCATTACACTAAATTTCACCATTTAAAGTAAAATCAATAAGACTATAAAACACCAGCACGTGAATATTTCAATTAAGAGAAAATATACACCAATGATTTTTGCTACTATTCCTTTGTGCACTATGGATTTCTAATAATCCAATATCATTTTAGCACCAATATCACATATCTTTCACATAAATTTTGAATTTAAAAGCACTTTTGATTCATTGCACAAATGATTATTACACAGCACATCACCTTGAAAATTATAATGAATAAAATACCGTAGGTATATTAAGTAAATTGAATGATAATTTTACCCTTATACCTAATTAGTAAATAACCTGCCCCAATAAAAATTTGTTCCATTCTAAATGCTTAATGAACTCTGCAGAAGGCTAAAACACTTGCGGCGCAACAAGTATTTTTATCTCTGCATGTACTTAAAATCTTTAAGTTTCACATGGAGAAACAGATTTCGCTTGTGACTTGATTTGAATTTTAAGAAATGTAGGCAGTGAGACATCTCACTCTCAAGTGATCTCAGTACCTTCCAGGGCTGTTGTCTGTGTCTCTAGGTACTCCACGTATAAGTCCTGCTCTCGCCATTTAGCTGCTAGCTCTTCCTTGCTAAAGCTGTCCAGCTGCTGCTCTGTAAATTTCACTCTGCGTGCTTGCCTGGGTGAGCGAGGGCTGCTGGCTTTACCGGTGCCAGTACCATTATTACTGACGCTGCCAACACCACTGCTATTATGAGGACTCCGTGGTGAGGAAGGTCCCGTTGATTTGACTTCAATGCTCTCCTCTGCCATGTTTATGGCTGCCAGGTTTATGGCCAAAAATCGAGTACCCCCGAGCTCGAGTGCTACTCTTTCTTCTCTAGCAGTGTTAATTCTTTAATCTGGTACACATGGATAACCCTGCAAGTAGAATATAGAAAAGTTAGTTTCAGTAAAATGTACGTAACTACCGGGGGAAGTCTGCCTAAATAAGGATCCAATAACTTAAGAGGCTCTTAAACGTGCGATGCGATACAAGTACCCTCACGTCGGATTCTACTACTTAAAGGTTTAGCGGCAAAAGTCGGGCGATTACGCGAGAATTTCGTACCTTAAAGAAAAAATGAATTCCCAGAGAAACACATTACCTCTCTGGCTGCCTTGGACAAGTCACACCGCTCTCTCTCTCTCTTTTTCGCGCACGGTCATATACGCACACAACGTCGTTTTCTCTCACTCGCTCCTTTTCTCTTAGGAGGGTGGCAAGTCAGAAAAGAGAGAGGGACGTACGACGAGGGGACTAGGAGAATTTTGTACTTTCTCTCCCGGAGAGTTTCCGTCTCTGTCGCTCTCACGCGGAATCGAGTACTCGTGGTATCGTTCGCTGACGAGGATGAATGCGCGTGTGTGTAAAGGAGCGAATGAATTTTTGGCGCGTCCTCCACGGGGCTTTCGGAACTCGCGAACGGATGGCGGCGGTGGCGGCAGCGCGCGCGCGCACTCGAGGAATGTCTGGCTTCTTCCCCGCCTCTGCTCGACAGCTACCTACTTACTCGCCTCTCGGTCTTTACGAGTCGCTAAGCGCGATGAGACGGCCGGCAGACCACTGGATCTCGAAGATGATCGAATGCGCAAGTGGGATCAACGCCATTACGCCAACATGTCCGATGATGACGACCCGACAACTTGCACGACTATGCGTTCGATCGAGCTGCTGCTCTGCCTGCTGCTACTGCTGACATCGCCGCACACGCGCACCCACACATGCACGCGTATACACTGACCGCGCGTCGCTTTTCGCTAGCTCCGTCCTTGTCTCTTGTCACCGCTAGCCGAGCTGCTGCTGAGGATAGATAGATAGAACCGAAGGAGGTCCTTAGCCCGCGCACTGACCGTCAGAATTCGTCAGCACTCAGCAGCAGCAGTCCAAGTTCGAGTACGCCTTCCGGAATGCGTGCATTGTGCTGAGGTTGTACTTGTGGAATAGAAAAATCCGTTGCGATTGGAGCTGCCACGCAGCGGCTTTTTGCTTTTAATAACTTAAACGATCCTACTTGACTGTCACTGATGTCTTAACGTGCTCCCTTTATTTATTTTGGCGCATTAAACTTTAGCGAATTACCGGTTGTCTGTGTGCTCAATAGTATCTTGTCTCCACCTCCACCTGCGAGAAGAGCCTGGAGATTATAGCGTGAACGTTCTCGTACGACCTCCTCGAACGACGACGCGTTCTAAATTTATACGAAAGACGAAAGTTAAGCCTCTCTGTGGCTTTCCTTGCACCCGCGCGCGGATCGGCCGAGTATTTTTTTAACGATCTAACATTCCAGGGATTTCTACCTTACCGAGTAGACGTACTAGCTGTAACTTTTGTTCTCGTGATGAACAGTGAGGCGCTCCTTCAATTTGCTAATTATAAAACTGAAAATGAATAAAATGATAATGATATTGAATTGGAACTAGGATTCCTAAAATTTTTTCAAAACTTCGGTTTTCCGTTATACATATCTATCTACATATGTGCTTAACAATGTGTAAGATATAACAGCGGCCACAGGGCGCTTGAATTCACGCATGCGCAAATTATTCCGAATAGAAGTTTCTAATTTTTATTCCATCGATCGAATATTAACGATTTTCTATTAAATGTAAAATAAAAAAATTTACGCAAAACGTGTAAATATTTTATTTTAAAAATTTACTGAGCTTAAAATTAGATGTTATTGAATAGGCAATAATAAGTAAAAATATTTAATATCCCTTTTATTAAAGATACTGCACATTAAAACTTAAAATTAAAATTGTCAATCTTCCAAGATTGCAATCGTGACAGGATTTTATATATTACGAATAATTGTATAATACAAGAATTGTTTAAATTTTACAGAGTTAAACGAAATAAATAAAAAATTATTTAACTTGAAATGTTTAGAACCTGCTATCTTCATAAAAAAATACAAAAGTAAAACAGCTTAAATCAGTAAATTATAAAAAGTATATCAAGCAATTAAAATTAATTAAAATGTTACTTTAGTCAAAGCTCATATTTCGTGTTAATTCTTTGTAGAAGAAAAACCGAATTTTGACGTATTACTTCCAGAGACGCTGATATTGCCGACTTTCGATGGTGGTTTCATCAGAGAAGCAGTGCTCCGATTCAAACTCGAATTTGAAGCACTCTGACTTTTGGCTCTTGGGGAAATGTTCGACCTTCTTACCGAAGATAATTTCTCGGCATATAAATTACCAGTAGATTTTGTTGTTCCCAATTTGCAGGTTGGGAGTTTAGAAGTCACTGATGTATTACGCTGAGCTGCAAAAAAACAAGTTTCAATAAAATCTCGATTGTAACTTTGTAACAAAGAAAAGTGCGAGATTACCTAAGCTAGTAGAACTGGTAGAAATGGCGGCGCTACTTTTTCTTCTCGTTACCGTGGAGGTGGTCGTGAGGACAGTGGTCTTGGGCGAAGGTTTCTTTGTAAGGGAGCTACTGCGATCGCGCATCGGTACCAGGGTATTTGGAGTACCGCTACGTCGCGTTAGAGGTTTTGGAATCGATCGGTTTCCTTGAGTCGCAGAGCGGGACGATACGGAGCAAGCCGAGCTAGGCCGCGACAAGGTAGCACTGCTGGTACTTCGGTTGATTAGGCTGTTACTATCGCTGTTTAGGCTGCATTGACTGCCAGGGGTGAAGAAGCTGCTGCTCATTAGAGTCGGAGGCGTCGGCTTTACGAAGTTTATATTGTCTGAAAATGAAAGCAATTAAATTCTCGTTGATTTTTTTAACGCATATTCTTTTACATAAGCTATATATCGATCACCTGGTATCGACGATTGGCTAGTGCTAAGAGGAAATTTTTTGATAATGTGGGTAATTGCTTTTTCCAAAATTTGATGGGCTTTCACGACGTAATCCCCTAAATGGACAAGCTCTTCATCACTTTGCAAGGATATTTGACCGAGGGACTTGCATGATAGCCCTAGAACCGGCGAGCTTGCAATTTTCGGAGGTGACGGTCGGGGCTCATCTATACTCTCGTCATCAATCTCGTAAGTGCCTTGCCTCTTGAACTTCGGCTTGTCCGACGCGATGGAATCCTTCGAGGACCTCGTTAAATTCGTTCTTGAACAGGCAAGATTCTAAACATTTTGCTTATTTTAGTTTATAACGTAAATCTGAATTTTTTTGTAAAAACTAAAAATATTAAAAGATAAAGAAATGAGTCTTAAAAACATAAAACTGTGTAAACTTTTAATACAAGATAGCATAAACTTAAAACCTATTTAATTAATAATAAGGAATTTAATTTTTTTCATTCAGATTTTGAAAACGATTTTACCGTCTTATTTTTACGATAAAAAAGATTTTTTTCATATTTTATTTTTTATCTTTTTAAAAAGTACGTAGAAAATTAAGCAAATACTTAATTCTATTAAATTAACTATTTAAACAATTTTAAAAATGAATTATAGAAATAAATTTTATAATAAAATACATTATTTAATCGAGATATTTATTTCGTTCACACATTAAAAGATACTCACTGAAGTCATTTTCGCAAGCGTGCTTGGTTTATGACTGAAAAAATCCGTATAACTTCGAACAAGTCCTTCTTTTATTTTACTTTTTACAATTGTTGAATTTCCATGGTTAGACGCTAAATCTTCACTAGCATCGAAATCGACTTTGTTATGTATGATTTTAATAAGTCTATAGATAATATCCCGAACAACTGTTGTAACCTCCTTTGACATTTCTGGTACTAGCTTGCTTCCAGTTTGTTCTATTTTGTTCATAAAATCCTGCAACAAAATTTAACAAATCAATTAATGTACTTATAAAAAATCACCTTCAATGATAGGCTTAGTAGTACGCTAAAACTGTATAACAATTTAACAATTTATTTCAAAATCTAAAACAAATTTTGTAGAAACAAAATACAAAGGTTACATATTGTTTTACGTTTTACGTAATTTACGTACGATGCTTCCCATTGGTTCAGTTCCAGTAACACTCCAAAATGAACAATTATCTTTTTCCTCCGTAGTTTTCGGACAATCGCAATTTACACTATCCATTTCCATAGTGGCTACCATTTTCGAAGATCCACACTCCATTGTTATTTTAACGCTATCGTTTTTTGTCGCGTTTTCAGAATCAGTTAATTGGTCTTGCTTTTCAAAACTTCGAAGTTGAAAACCAATGGCTTGTAACAAGCAAATAATACTTACAACATCCGGTTTTGTGGGAGTCTATTAAATTAAAAAAATTATCAAAATAAAATATATTTTAGGAATAAATATATAACATTATAATTAATTGATACACTCCGATTTATGTCATTTTAAAAATAAAAATTTTTTAAATTATTTTGTTTCAAATTGTTTGATTGAATACCATTAAAATATTTGCTTAATGATGCAGGATATAAAACTAATAAAATTAACTTAAACTTTCCATTAAGCTGGAGCTACTGATATAAAAGGACATTTGAAGAAGTTTTTCAATTTTAAATTGTTTAAACCCTTTTTTCACTCCATAGGAGAGCTGGGAACCCAAATGTCAGAATTCGAAAGAACAGCCTTTTTTCTTAATTGCCGTTTTATAATACCTCCGATATTAATGGGTTAATGTAATTTAATGTTGTTAATTTAACACATCTCAGCTGTACAACTAATGGTTTCTATTTTAGAAAAAATTTTAATGCAGTGTTTAAAATTTTATTTATTCGAAACAATTTTCCTATAATTGATACCCATTCTATTATTTGAGTTATCATAAAGATAGTATTTTCTTATAAAATATTATTTACGTACATCTTCCGACGCATTTGCATAAAACCCTTTAACGGCCCATTCGAAAAACATCTTCTGTATTTTTGTTGGCGCCAGATGCGCTGTCGAACCTGCCTTGTTCATATTAGCCGTTGAAAAAAGTACACTGACACACGTAAAACTTTGGATTATACTAGCACACACAAACTTCTTTTTTCTAATTTACTTTATCTAAAACTTTGGATTAAAAATGATCAATAGCTTATTGTCGCGACTCATTTATGATTCTTCCATCTTCGGGAGTGCAAATATTAATCATGCCTTCTACTGTTCTAGATATATGCTTTCAACTGTCTTCTGTTGATGTTTACAAAATATTTGAATTCAACGTTTCATGCGTTTAAATTATTAGTTGAAAAAGTTGGATATGAAATCACGTGGTCTGACGGATTTTATTTTTCAATTTTGCGCGCGCGAATATTAATTATTTGGCTTTTATTTTTTTATTCCATTAAAATTTATTTTTTAAAAAATGAATTGTAAGGCAAGAATTATTTATTAGTTTTTGTTGCTCTTGCAATATATGTTTAAACACAAATAGACTGCTATTTGTTATTTCTCATTTTAAAAATGTGTTATTGTCAGTATTTTTTTTAAAAGTAAAAATTTATTTATATTGCAAATTAAAATTTTTAAAGGAAAATTAATCATGTGATCACTCTCTATTCCATCGCGTTCCTGTTTTAATACAGCTAGCCTGCGCGCGCAATGTTTCTCTTGTGCGAATAACCGGCCTCCCGGTGCTTTTTGCGTAGTCGATAACACCGATTAAATATATACCGAGTGGTAAAAGAAAATATTTTTTAGTGATTCGCTTGCAGACCGGTATTTAGTCTTTTAACTTGTGCGTCTACAAACGAACATGTTCGCCAAACGTTTCCTTGTTACTGGTGCTCTGTAAGCCAACATTTTTTTCTGGGTCATTAGGTTTTGGAATTTATTGAATCTATTCTTAAGTGCACTGATTATTATATAATTCCTAACCTAAACTTATAGGATTCATTATTAATTAATCAAGCTTCAAATGTTTTGAATTATATGAAACTTTGTATGCTTTTACTTTCAGACGGAGCAAAGAAGTTTTCTTTAGAGCGAAACATACTCTACCAGATTTGCCTTACGATTACAGAGCATTGGAACCAATTATTTGTGCTGAAATTATGGAGCTCCATCATTCCAAACATCATGCTACCTATGTAAATAATCTTAATGTTGCAGAGGAGAAATTAAAGGAAGCTGTTTCGAAAGGAGATGTAACAACACAAATTGCACTAGCTCCGGCAATTAAGTTTAATGGTGGAGGTCATCTCAACCACACTATCTTCTGGCAAAATCTTTCTCCAAATGGTGGACAGCCAGATAGTAAGTATACTTTTACGTAAGGAAATTACAAAGAAATAAGTGATAGATTTTTTATTAATTATTTGTTTAAAAATGATGTTTTTTGAAAAGTGTGAAACTTATTTTAAACAGAGATCATAAATTATTCAGAAAACAGAATATTTTTTATTGTTTATTTGAAAAATTTAAAGAAAATTTTTTACCTCATTTTTTTTTAGGTGCTCTTTTGTGTCAAATTGAAAAAGATTTTGGTGATTTAGCTACATTGAAAAAAAGGCTATCTGAAAAAACTGTTGCAATTCAAGGTTCAGGTTGGGGGTGGCTTGGATGGAATCCAGTAGACAAGAAGCTTCAAATTGAAACTTGTGGTAACCAAGATCCGCTGCAAGGAACAACTGGTTTAATTCCTTTATTTGGTATTGATGTCTGGGAACATGCCTATTACTTGCAGTACAAAAATGTTCGACCAGATTATGTAAAGGCAATTTTCGATATTGCAAATTGGAATGATATTAATGCTCGCTTTAAGAAAGCAGCTAATTAAATAAAAATATTAGAATGTCGAAAGGTTTAATCCTATAATTTACAAAGCATAAGATTAATGTTAGATTACACAAGAAGTTTACTTATAATATGAACAATATTGTACTTTAATTCCAAGAATTAATTGCTTTTTTAAGATCTGTGATTATATCATCTAGTATTTAGTTTGCAGTTATGTATCAACTTTTATAATATAATATTTAAAAGAAGAATCAAATCATTTTAAATTTTATTTTGGTTCATAATTTTAACACTACTTGTACAATTTATGAATATTTTATAAATTTGTTAATCTTTACTAACTTTGAATAAATAATGGCAAAATTTGAAGTGCCTTTGTTCCTGATATTTATTGCACAAATCCTAATTTTATTTAATTTTACTATAAATCTAGTCAAATCAAATATTTAAAATTGGCGGGCATTAAGAATGTTTTTTTGAAGTCGAGATTTAACAGTAGGAACAACCGGATTCGAACTACCAGTATGGCCGAGGAGCTTCAGCTGTTTTTGTATCTGGTTCCGCGTATCTGGTAAGTCAAAAGGTTATTTAATATTTTCTTGCGATAAATTAGTGAGACACTAGCGCGCCTCTTCGCCAGTACTGTTTACTTGCGGTTGCGAATTCGTATAGCCCGTCTAATCAGTTCTGCCTATACTGAACGTGGCCCCTGTATCGACTACATTTGTTTTCTGCTCAAGAGGAAGAGAGAGAGAGAGAAAAACGAAAGAACTGACACATGACAGTTCGATTTCATTGTGTTGAAGAGTTGAAAAAGTAAAGAAATGAGAAAATTGATCTTTTCTCTTTTCAAGATTTTATTTTAAAAATTTTAATTGCGTAATTTTCCGAATATGCAAGAAAACTTTGTGAATCTAAGTAATTTGAAAGTGCATTTGTTTTCTGGAGTCACTGTATGCTATGCAAAGGCTTCCAATCTAAACACGCTTGTTGTTGTTTTGTATGACTCATACTCATAATGGAAATACTATGTACCTCTCCGGCTATTACTGATTGTTATTGCCTTTCTGTAGGCGTACGTATTTTGCAGCTGGGCTCACTCGATCGATTTATTAAAATATAAAAAAAATTAATAACAATTTAAGCGTGTTTATGTAACTATTGTTATTATTAATTACTAAGTACATTTCGACTCTATAATCATGTTAAAGTCGCGATTTTGAGGGTAAGACGTATACTTTCGTATTTTATTACATAAAAATGACGGTTTCAACGTAGTAAATGCACTATTTATCAATATTATAAATTGTATTTTTATTAAATCTCAATTTTCAATTTGATTTACCATTTAAATTATTTTAAGTTATATTATGGCAAAAATATTGTTAAAAAAGTTTTCTGTGTTGTGAGGAATTGGGCATGGTACCTCTTGAACATGAAAAAATTGTGCACATTTTACCTTATACTAGCTTTCATTCACATTCTACGCTTTGATAAATTCAAATAAAAAGATGATATAAATATTTGATAAAAGCAAAGAAATCAGTTCTACATTAATCCAAATTTTACAGGGAAGTAAAATTTATTTATTTGTAAGAGATATAAAAACGTGAATATAAAAATAATTTGTTTCATTAATTAAACATTTTGATACTTACGCTCTTAATCAAAAACAAATTATATCATAGAATTTACACTAATCAAGTTACCGTAAGAAACAAAATTTAGAAATGCTACTACCTACTAATCTGAATAATCTGAATCAAAAGAGAGACTATCCCGGTAAGGGCATGGCTCCTGTGGCCAGCTGTCAACGTCGTAATCTTCTAACACATCGGGACATATGTCGTCTTCGTCTCCTAAACTTTCTTCTAAGCCTTCGTAGTCGAGAAGAACTAGGAGTAGGTAATGATTGTATTTTATTTACATTTAAACATTTAAAAGAGGTGAAAGACATTTTTTTTGGGTTTATGCTTACCCACGTCCTCTAAAAATGGATCAAGCTTATTTTTGAAAGCAAGTAAAAAATGCCACATATCGTAGGCCATTTTCTCGTTTATAACAAATCCCATAATGCAATCTGCAATGTGACGGATTATTAATGAACGACATTCGAAGTTCTTTTGTTTAAACTCTGCAGTGGGAACTGATCGAATATTACGCGCCTCCAGTACACAAAATAACGACCTTTTTCTAAAGATGACTTCCATGTTTTTCTTCCAGAATTTGTAATTTTTACTACCATTATACAATAGTATTTTGTGATCTTTACATTTGCAGTAAAGCTTTTTAACACTTGATGCCATGATAAAAACGTAGTTATTTGCCTTTTCTAACGTTTATAATATTAAGCTCGACTACACCAATTCAAATGAAAAAGGTTAGTCATGCTCACTTCCAATTCTAATGGAGTATAGAAGGATCAACTAAACAACACCGAGATTACGACACTTAGAACTCTTGCACGAATAAAGAAATAGACCTTGCCACGTGTCTTATGTGCTTTTTCTACTATGTATCACAAAGAGCTTCGACAAAAGAGTTCAACGACAGTTACTGCCGAATACTGCCTGCATGCTGACTGCTGTGTTGATATCTGATAATTTCTCGTAATTGTCTACCGTTTCTGCCGTCTGAACATTGCGTTTGGACTCGTTAAGCCAACGTGGCAACATGGGGCTCTTTTTAACAGTGTAATAAGATTCAGTCCACCTCGCGCCCTGAGCGAGACAACTCATAAGGTAATCTTCCGTAATTCCTTAATAAATATGTGATTTCACGCGACTTGAGTGAAAGATCACATCCATTCCGATTTTCTAACCGCGTTGAAAATTAATAAAACACGTCGAAATATTATGTCATGTAGATACACGGTCCTCAGACCGCCGCCAAGACGTACAAGCGAGATTTTCGATAGTTTTATAATTTATGTTTCTAATTTTGCGTTATAATAGATATTGCAAATGCAATTTCCTGATCGATCTGCACTTACCGAGTCTGATTCGGCAAGGATTGACGTACCGTACATTCGGAACTCGACGCTATATAGGCGCATTGAGCTAGCCGAAATTCCGAAGCTTCTTGAGCTGCGAAAGCAAATTTAAAAGCACGAGGGGAACGTACTCTGTTGTAAATAGAAATAAGAATTTAAAATATATTGTTTTTATCAACATTTCATTAAATTACTTTTATCATAAAACGAAAATGATAAAGAAAATCGTATTGATTATTTTAAAATTTTTCTAACTTCAAATTTTCATCCTGTAAGATCGGAAATCAAGTAGTGAAAACACCTAATTACAAATTTAAACACATTAACTTTATTAAAAAAAAAATTATTATGAAGCAATGTTAATTAGAAACAGTTAATTATTATTATTGCAATCATATTATTAAATGTTGCAAAATAAGAAGAAGACTACGTTCTCTTTTAGATCACGAATTGAAACTCGAAAAAGCGGAAAGAAAAAAAATAAACAAAAAATTGAACTTTTAAATTTATATTTTATAATATTTAAACTGTGTATATTGATAACGTTTAATTAAAATAAAAAAATTATCTTGAGAGTATTAATTACGTATAAGAAAGAAAAAGATTCTAGAAAGAATCGGTGGAACCTGTGGCACCACTCACTTTACCTGTGGGCTTTTTAATATTGTATTCTTTTCTTCTGTCGCCCCTTTATGTCTCGGCCTGGGCAACCCCTTTTTTTCTCTTTCTCTGTCCGTATGCGACATATAGGCCTGCAATACACAAAGACGAAAACTTCTTTTGTCTTGAGCCAAGAATCTGCTACCCTCGTTCTTGCACGGTATCTTTTTCAGTTTAAATAAAGAACTTTAGTTTATGTCGTAAAGATAAAAATTTATGTTAATTGCAAATATTACAATCTTTTTGGGGCGATCTGCTCTTTGTTTTTCGTTCAAAAAGAAATCTTGAAATAGTTTATTAGGTGACAATGAGACGGGTACAAAATATTCAAGTGCGCGAAGGACATTTTTTCATTTATATTATTGCGGCATTATTATGTAAGAATGAAGCCATCAATGTGTTTTGATTACTGCTATTGTATTAAATAAAGTTTGTTTAAATGTGATTTAGAAAAAAGATTAATTTAATTTCCTAGAAAGTTAAATTTCTGCAGCCTTATTATTTAATATTTATAGTTTCAAAAATATCTTATAAAAATTTTATCGGAATAAAGTATTGATTTCAAGTATTAAGCTTTACCGAGATCAATATTGAAGCCCGAATGGGGAAAGAGTGAAGGGGATAAAAGGATAAAGGATAAAGTACTGCGAGTAAATGCACAGAATTCCATTTTATTTCACGAAAAAAGTAACGAGACGTGATGGAACGTACAACAATGGCGAGAGTTAAAAGTGTCACCCGAGGGATCAAATTCAGAGATAAGACGGTTCGCTCTAAATATTTTATTCTCAAAGTGATTGTCACTCGTTTACAATTATTAAATATAGTAGGGTATTAAAAGTTATATTAAAATAGTTTTGGCTGTCTGAATTGTCTGATTTAAAATCTGTTTCAATCTCATTGTCTATTTATGCACTTATTTAATTCAAATTGCGAGCAACAAATCAGGTCAGAATATACAATTGTTACTTTCAGACATTAAATGTGTTAAATAATGTTAAAATTTTACACTGAAGCCTCTTGCATATTAATCGTTTTCGCCTGTATTCAATAACAAAAATAAGGCAACTTATCGCGAAATCATATTAACACGAATCAGCAGTCAGTTAAATCCGGTCCAGATCGAAAAATAAACCACTTAAAAGTGCACCTCCGACGCGTCATCGCAAGCCAATCGACCTTAAAACCCAACATTCCCTATTAGCATCGACAGTCGGCGGCCGTCGATTCGTCGGCTTTTTCGTCCGCCCGCAAAGTCGGCGAACGAAAGAGACTCCGCGCGTATCGACTTGTCCGCCCGGCCAATTACCGCACAGTGATCGATTCTCGTTTGCATAATCGAAAGGGCGCGGCGCCGCGGCGCATTATATCGGTCGCGGGGCACGCGAGCTTTTCATCCGCGGCAGTCGCCGCGTCCGGCTGATTTTCCGAGGAGCCCGCGACGTTAAGGGAAGCGAACGCGAGGCAGCGGCCAGCTGCGCGGTCGATCGTGCCCAATTTCCGCATCGATTTCAAGTCGCGCGCATTATTGCATTTCGAAGCGGGACGGTGCGGCGTGTTCTATTGTAACGTAGGAAGCTCCGCAGTCGCGCGGCCGCGTAAATTTTACAATCGACGAGAGACGACGCTTCCGCGCTCGTTCGCTCCCTGAAAATTGGCCGTGCCGACGACATTTGTCTTTGTTAATTTTGCGACGTGGCGGTTAAACGTTTGTAAAGAGTATATCGACGTGCGATATGTCTGCAATTTGGTTTACGGAAAATGTCAATCTCGCAATTTATTTTTATCAAACATGTCATTGCGATGATCAAAATAGCCTCTTTTCAGAGTAAACAGAACACGTGCACATGTCATCGTGTAAATTTAGAACAATACACGTTTTACTTTTAGTTCGGATTGAAAAATTCTGCTCGGTAATACTGAAAAAGCGTCGCGCGCTTAGAAGCTGACAGACACTTGGCGGCGAGCGAAGAGGCTTCCTTTTTGTCTTCTCCTCTCGCTGATTTTCGCCGCGCGTCCTCGTAAAAGCGCGCGCACCTTAATTTCAGAGCCAGGCACATCGCCCGCCGCGCGTTAAATCTCCAGCTTTTCGCTTTTAGCGCAAAGCGCGCAATTTAGTGTATCTCGGTGTGCTCGAGAGGGGCCGAGCGGGAGAAGTTATACCCGCGCTCTGTGCTCGCTGTCGTTTACGTTCGTGCGGCGGCGCGGCAAGTCGAGCGAAATTCATCTAACGAACCGAAAGAAAACCTCGCTGAAAAGGACTCTGCTTTTTCGACTTCTGTTTTTCCTGCCTTTTTCGCCGTTTTTTCTAATTAATTACACTTTCCACGGGTTACCTTGCAGGCTTTCGCGAAAAGGCACTCGCCTCTTTTTTTTTGCTCGTCATCATTTTAACGAAGCTCAAGTTTTTTTATATATATATATATATACAACTGTGCACGATTAAACGACTTTCACTCGGATTTTTAAAATTTTTTATCTCTTTAAAGTGCAAAAAAATATTATACCTTTAAACATAGGAGGATAGTGACTAACTATCGTTTATTAGCATTAATATTATCTTTCGTGCAATAGGCTTTTATCATAAGACGGTCTGGAACTTGAGTAACTGTTGCCAAGAATAACACAATAAGTGATCCTTCACCAGAAATGAGGGAGGAAGAATATTTATAACGTGATTCATACGATATTAGATTACTTCGTTTCCCAGAGGTTTTATCTCTTTCAAATAGAAATTAATAGATCTGCGCACTTTTTCGTGTACTTTGCGTGTATTAATATGAGTTTTGCGTTGATGGAAAAATTATGGTTATTTTCATAAATATATATTTTAGTTATTACATTATGAATAATTGCCAAAACAAGTAAGTTTGAAAATTCGTACTATATACACATTATGTAAATCAACTTAGTTTCTAAAGTCGAGATGTCCTCTAACAAGACGTCCACGTAAGAACTCGCTCGTTTTAAATGGCACACGTTACAGTTGATTAAAAAAGTTTGCCGATTGTCCGGACAGTTTGAAAATTCAATTTCTTTCATATACTATGACACGGCATCGCTGCCGAAATTCCAACCTATTTTTCAGAAAAAATTTTTTAATCTCTATTAAACCATTGCCCCACATTTCTTTCCTCCGCGTTCTGAGAATACAATCCGCAGTAGCCGCCGTGAATTCCATTTCGCTTCGAGCATTCGCCCCATTGAAACTTCTTCTATAGTGTATATTTATTCGACGTAGTTCTTGCGCGAGAAATGCAATCGTGAAAGTTTGTTCGTACAACTTGTAAGTTACCTAACTTCTGCGACTAAAATGATTTTCGCGATTTGAAGCACGAGCTGCAAATTTAAATGACACTAAAGCTTAAATCATCCTTCCGCAAAAAAAAAAAATATCAGTCGTCGAGGCGCCCTTTTTTCCATTTTCTGCATTCGCCCTCGACGCAAATCTCCCCAAACTAATTTTTCCCAGCGACGATTCAATGGAACGAACCAAGCTTTTCTCTCCGCGCAGCTCTCCCGCGTATACACGTCGTTATCTCGACGGTCTGGGTATAATATTTTTCGCGAGGCTCAAACTCTCTCTCTCTCTCCCCGACGAGCGACGTCGAAGCTCGACGAACGAAAGAGGAAACGACGAAGGACAGAGGGTCGCGACGAGCGTCGCAATTATCGGAAAGTTGCGAATCTCGCCCGGCGCTAGTTTTCCGCTTTCCGCTTTCTCTCTCTGCTTTCTTTCTCCGCACTTCGCGCGCCCCTTATTCATTATTTCGCGCCGTGTCCTATACACCGTCTGGGGAGGAAGCGGAAGTGTACACCGGCGGCTGACGTATAACACGTAAAGCTCCGCTGCAGCTGCGTATAGTGGCGCCACGCGACGTGCTTGGAAACGCGATGACCCGCGTTGTGCTTCTTGCCCCCCCTTTTTTCATGGCTTTTTCGAGTTTTCTGCTTGACCTGAGTGCACCTCGCGACGTTTACACGGAATTTTGGATTTGCTCTGGGTTAGAGTGTCGCCCACCGGCTTTTCTCTCAATTGGGAAGTTTATTTTCGTGTAATTTTCTAAAAGTAAGTTATATAGTTATAAGTCGGACAATATTGGTGAAAAGTTTATTGATGGAAAACAGTGTATATTAAATTTATGGCACTCAGCTACTGCCGTATTTTAGTCGATTGAAAATTCAAACTCGAAATAAATTTTATGTAGAGCTTTTATCTGGAAAGTAGTTTTATAAAATTTAAAACTTGCTCCAAGCATTTTAAATTTTTCAATGCGCAAGACTCTTTTATAAATGTATATATATATATTTGTATTATCTATATGGATGGATTAAAACCTTCTGTTTCTGACATTGCATTAATTAAAGTTATCC
Organism: Ormyrus pomaceus; assembly: GCA_900474385.1. Lineage (NCBI taxonomy): Eukaryota > Metazoa > Arthropoda > Insecta > Hymenoptera > Ormyridae > Ormyrus > Ormyrus pomaceus. The sequence goes on along the minus strand of UCOM01002155.1, from coordinate 11,631 downwards.
ATTGAACAATTGGAAATTCTCTTTGTAAGTTGGCCACTTTCATAATATACCTTTGTTCGAAAATTCTGTGTAACGGAATATAATAATAATTAATATAATAATTACTTTAATAATATTTCGTAAGGCGTAAAATTCATTATTTAAATAGCGTTATAAATAAAGTTCACCTATTTATGTAAATAATGCTTACAAACGTTTTTACGCCAGAATAACTTTTTTATATTTGGTATTAAATACTATGAAATTACCCAGACGTTGTCGTACCTTTACAAGAGATACTGAACGTGTAAAAAATGAAATATGCTAATATGCATAAAATATACCGAACAAAGTTCCTCATTTCGCAACTGAAAATTTAATAAATAATACCTTATACACTGAGAAAAAAATTTCTTGATATCAAAGAAAGCTTCATTGCGGACAATCGGTTAAATATTCTTTTTTCATTCAAAGAAACCCCTTTTAACGGGAAGAAAGTTTCTTGAAAATAAGAAAATTTTATTTAAAAAAGGAAAATTTCTTTTTTCCGCAATGAAGCTTCCTTTGATTTCAAAAAAATTTTTTCTCACTGATATAATAGCACAAGGCAGAGTGTGAAAAAAGCAATCGATTCGCTCGACATCCGTTTTCCACCGATAAATAAGCAAAGCCCCCCCGACGTCCCAACCCAGACACGCCCTGTCCCAGCTTGCTTCGCTCGGCGGCCCTCGAAATCCACTATATCGCTTATCGGGCAGTAAGCTCGGCGCAGAGTCAGCATAAGTAGGGGGGAAGTGCCGTCTCCCCGCTCGAGATCTGACCTTGGCTCTCTCTCTCTCTCTCTCTCCCGGCTTCCACCGCGCAGCGCCGCGAAGCAGGGCTACACCGGCCGCCTGCACCCTCGCCGTGACCTCGATTCGCCAGACCCCCTTGACCGTATCCTCGTACACCTCTCGACTCGCGTCCTTCGCTTCTCTCCCTTCTACGTCCTTTGTCAGCGCCTGCGTTTGCTACTCGGAGCTTTTTATTTATTAGGCGCGCGCGCGCACTTCGCCGAGGAAGGAGATGAACGCTGAGAGCAAAGACTCGTATGTATACACGTGGCTCAATTTTCGAGAATCCTCGGAGAGGAAAAGTTTTGCTGTTTGCTCGTAGGAGTGTTGTTCTTTCGAGAGATTTATCACTATTATTCTGGTATAAAAGTAAGTTTTGATGCAGCGCGCAGCAATATGCTTTTAGTTTTTAAATAAGACAATTAGACTTTTCCTTAACGAACAGCTGCAAATTTCGTCAGTGAAAAACTGCGCAAAAGCGTTCTTCGACATCTGAAAATTCAAACTTTGATCCAACAAAATGACGGACGCATCGGATTTACTACAGAAAAAGAAATCCCGCAAAGATGAGTTAGCTGGAAAGACTAACACGCGTTCTCCCGTAAAAGCCGCGCATAACAGGTAGTAGGCCGTAAAAGCCGAGGAACAGCGAAAATTGATTAGCCACTCTGGCGCTTAATGCGCCGGGGTTATTTTGCGAAAAATAAAGCTCTCCCCATTTAGCTCTCTCTATCTCTCAAGCTCGCGGGGCGTGTCGAAATGGTCTCGGGCGCGAGAACCCAGCGCGTCCAGGGCGACCGCGGAAATTGCCGCGGCACGTGTACCTGTGTGTAATAAATTACACGTATCAGCGCGCCAACCCCCGGGAGATGGCCTCGGGGGGGTCGAGCGGCGCGAGTCGCCCGATCCCGGCCGCGGATTATATATATATATATCGCGTTCGTCCCTCTCTCGTGACTCGCTTCGTCCTGCGAGGCGAGCTCTCCCTGCGATTGTTTATTGTATACGTTCGCTTTGCTTTTGTGCTTTTGACGACGGGACGTGAATCTTTTGCGATGCGGCTTCGAGGAAGCGGTTTAGTTTGGATTTATTGGGATTCAAAAGGTAAAATCGAAATTGGAAGTAAGAAACTGGTGTTTCTAGTTGATACTTGTTATATAATTATAGACACTGAATTAGAGAAGCAATTGTAACTAGAAAGTATGATTGTGGCATTTTAATGTGTCGGGAGCACAGGAACTGAGACAGTTGTTTATTTTTTACAGATGATACTTAAAGGCCAACTCTAAAACCTACTTTGCCGCAATAGTTGCTCAAATGGCATCCTTGGCGATTTAGAGATATTACTTCATGTAAGTACATCATTTTAATATAGTTCGGTTTATTTCTTTAAGAGTACAAGAAAAATGTTGTCCTCGCGACCGATTATTATTTATATTTTTCATATTTTCGAAAGTGAATCAATAAGCTTTCACGATATATCATTTTATTTACTGAATATTAATATATTTCTTATGATTATGATCTAAATATTTCGAACGCGATGTGGTTTACAGTTTACTGTCTGCAAGAAATGACAAGGTCATAGGTAATATTCATTATAATTTATAGTGAACTCAATAATAGTATAAATATATAGAGATAGTATTTAAAATTGTTCTACAATAATTTTATACCTAGCAATATATTCAACATCCCATCGTAATATCGATTCCAACGTTATTACGTAACATTAATTTTTGAATAAAAAAAGTGAAATAATTCAAATTGGCAATAACGATTATCGATATCCGCTGTCTCGATATTATATAATTAGTACATTATAAGTTGAAAAAGTTAAGAGCTTTCTGTCGATAAAAATTGTACTCGTTACTTTTATGCTATTACTGCGATTAAGATAAGTGCTAATTTTAATAATTTTTTAAATTAATTGCGCTTATGAAATTACAATATTACAAAATATTGAACAAAATTGCTTTTAATCCGGGCTAATTAAATTAGTAACCTCTTAGAATAAAAGCTTATTCTCCGAATCTTTAATTCAATTTACTTCTTTATTCTATTATATTAACCATTATCACTTTATTCGAAATAAAATTTAAAGTAAAATCTGATAATCTGTTAAATTACTATTCAATGCCAAAATGAAAGTCAATCCAGACAGATCTGAAAGAATGACATGCAACGAAACGATATGCATCCATTTTATTGGCGAACGCTCAATTTCTTAAATATCGTAAAAATGTCAATAAATCTATTGACTTTCTTTTGTTTCTTTTAAATCTAACTGCTCAAGGGTGAAATCGAGCAAAATCAAGTGAATCTATTTCGCAATTCTCTGTGCTACAAAATTTTGGGTGCTATTTTCTCATGGTCTTATTATAATGAAATGATGTTTCCATTTAAAAATTTCTTTAAGAAATTTGAACCCTGAGGGAGCATTCTTAAATCCTATTCCGGACCATAGGAACCTAACACGTGGAAAATTTTGCTGGGATACGTAATGCGTCTTCAAGATTTTTACAAGAAGTCTTAAGAAGCAATTGATTATAATTAAATTTGAATTCAGCGTGAGAGTATTAGTAAAAATGTAACATATTTATTTAAACACTCCGGACTGAAAATGTGTAAGTTGCTCTAATTGGCTCTCTCTGCGATGCAATTTCTATTCCGGGCCTCTAATATCGCACCATGTGATATATATCACCCTTAAATAGCATTTTATTGCAATTATAAAAAAAAAATTTCCTTAAAAAATGTTATTCTCAATAATTCGAATAAACTGATTGTAGACTTTAGCCAGCTTCGAAGGAATTGAATTAAGAAATTTACGAATTCTCAGATTTATCAATATTTTTTATTCATTAAGGCAAAGCGATTAAATGAATTTGGGATCCAGACTAATCGCTAGATTATCGTTAGATTTTCAAAATTTAGAAAGTTTATAGCGCTATATAATACCGCTACGCAAGGATCCGCAAAAAATAATTTTATTTTTATAAATATTAGAGTAGGTAAGAAGCAAAAAAAATTGATTAAAAAAAGGATGATGTATAAAATTTTACAGTCTGAATATTTGATAAAGAGAAGTTCTTGTAAAATACTATGTAAAGCGTGAAAAAAATTAATGAACGAAACGATTGTTCTATCAGCGCGCACAAAAGATATCTTGACTAACATTTTTCAAAATGTCTGCATTGTTCACGCGACTGTAAGTGTAAAAAAGTTTAATTAGCAAAAAATCGAGTGGTACTTGACCCAGAACTGAGTTAAGTACCAGTTGACAGTCCGAAGTGATGAGTGTGTGGATAATAGGAAGGTCACCAGCTCGTTAATGAGCTGTCGATGCCTGAAATCAGGGATAAGAACGGAGGCAACGATATAAGCGGAGCTCTGCTTCACACTCGAGCGATGGAAAATCGAAGCACGTCGTTATGTTGGCTCGGTAAGGTCTTTAACCATCGTAAATACCGTCGACCAGATTGATCCTTCCTGCTACGGAAGCCGCTGAACCTCGCAATTCTCGTGCACAAGCGCTGCTAATTTGTTTACACTGTTTCTATAGACTCTCGACACTATACGACTACCGCTGTAAGTACAGATTTCTGGTCCATTTCAGTCAACTTTGGAGCTCTCCATTGCAGGTCCCAAAAGAGTGAGATTCAAATGAAAATAAATCTTTTCAAATGATTTTTTATCCATATTTATTACTTCCCTACCACACATCTTTTAATGCGACATGAATCAAACCGATTTGACGGGTGTAGCAAGAGAGATTCGCGAAGAAATTCAAAGGCAATGTGAATAAGTTTCGGCGGTTTGGCGAAATTGGCTGGAATCCCTACGGTGCAGTTTCGCGTGCGTCCAAAGCTGTCTATCGGTGTTGAATGTGGGCGTTCAAGCTTGCAGCCTTTTCTGACCTTAAGCGCGGGCTCGTCTTGGGATTGTCGTCGCTTCCTATTGTCATTTATTGCGTTCCGCTCGAACAATTTCCGAGAACAGTTCTTCGAGTCTTCGTTCCCATCCCGTGCCGATGCTAAACCTTGCCTCTCTTCTCAAGCTGCTCGCCTTCATTCCGACGAGAAACTTTGTAATATAACCATTTTTCTCCTATTGATTATTTTGTTTTGTATAAGAATTTTTTACTTACGTTTTAGTCGGGTTCTACTGTAAAATCCTAATATTCATATCGCTGTGGGTAAAAAATTATTTTATTCCTTGCATATAACATATTTTTAAGATATTCAAGAAGTCGTTTTAAGTCATTTTATTTTTTTCCATGGACTGGGAAAAACAAATCTTAAAAGAAATATCGATAATGCGTTTTTATATTACACGTGAAAATTATTTCAGTATTTTGATATCTTGAGTATTAAAATATTGATTACTTTTTCAAAGCATGTTAGGAACTAACATTTTACAGATTCTTTGGTTTCCACTTATTTTCCAAATTTTTAAACTGTGCTTTCCAAGAATAATTATCGACGGAAAATCACTTTTTGCACAAAACAAATAAATAAAAAAATCTTTGTGTTTTCTTTAACAACCGTCTCCTCAATGATATCAAACATCAAGTCTAAAACCATTTGCATTCGCAATTCCTGCGTGTTTACAAAGAATTTTCATTCCCTTGAAACAATGCACATTTGAAAAAAAATAGGCTGTTGCTTGCACAATAGTTTGCAAAGTAGGCTGCGCCACAGATAACCAAGTCTCGCACTTAGCGGAGTACAATGCTCGCGTAATCTGCACAAGAGATTTAGCTTTTTTGATAATAGGTTCGTATGAAAAGGGCTTTTGTTCTAGCCAGGTGAAGTGGTCGACGGAGTAACATACCTTTCACTATTTATAGGCTTTCAGCGCGTAAGGTTTAATATTAAAAAAGCGAAAAAAAAAACGTATGTACAAACTATATTTTAACTGGTTTTACTTATATCCGAAAACGGTAAATCGCTTAATCCAACAAATTAGTCGGGCGAAGTCGAGCGTTGAACAGATCTAAAAGATTAATCGAGATGGAAAAAGTTTCGGCTGCGCGCTTTATGGAGAATGAATTCAGTTAAACTCACTTCGAAAAAGTTATTTTATACCCGACTTGGGTCTTTGATGCGAAACACGTGGAAATATAAAGTAGAGAGGGAGGTCTTGTCATCGCTGTCCTTTTTAAGCTTTGAAGACGGCAACTTGGACGTTTCGTATATTCGTTTGATATCTCTATTTTACTTCTACGCACAAGTTAGTAAATATTGTATTTTGTCAAATTCATAGATTTATGTCTTTTAAAGTTTGCTCGAAACATCTTCCCAGGGTTTCGTTCTGTCATAACAAAGAAGTAATCGATAATCGAGGTCAGAGGTCGTTACACTGCGGCGTATTGACCTATCAGGTGGCGGAATCTTGCACTGCAATAATTCTTGCAGTAGTCTGTAAAATTAAAATTGCTAAAATTATTAGGGGATAACGAAATAAAATAGGTTTTTGCAGTTGGAGACATTAAGCAATTTTACTTATAGATTTTTATTGATTAATTTATATGAACACCCGTAGATGTACAAATCGCAATTATGTGTTGCTTTAACAAATATAAATGTTCTTACCTTCGAAGTTTGAGGAAACCAAGTACACTGCAGCTAGTGCTATTAGTTATAGTCTAGTCGGTAAAGCATTTGAGGTGGAAAAATGTCAAACCAGAAGTAAAAAAAATTATGTTTTTTAGTATGTAATTATTTTTTTGAACAAGTCGTCCAAAGTTAAAAAATTTGGTGGCCCTAAAAAGGGCCGATTGTTTTATTTTTTTAAATTTTATATTTTTGAATTTTTTTTTGATTTTTTTATTTTTTTTTTTAAACACTCAAGAAAAGCATAGTCGCTTTTTAGCAGCGTCCGCGCAGCAACTATTCGTTCTCTTCTTCGGTGAGAACACCGGAGAAAGAAGCCGGCCGGGAGGTGAATCTAGATCGACGGCTTCTTGTAACACCAACACATCCAGGTCCTCCTCCTGCTGCTGCTCGGGCTGCTCCAGCTGCTCGGTCAATGTCGACTTTGAAGCCGATGGTGTTGATACGGGCCGCAGTGGAGGCGACGTTGGGGACGGCGATGACGGCGGCAGTGGTGGCTGTGGTGGCGGAGCATGCCTTCGGCGATTTCGCCGAAGACGTTGTCTCTCCGACCGCTTCTTTTTTCTCTTAGCGGCAGCGGGTACTGGCGACGGCAACGACGGCGGCAGTGGCGACGGTGGTGGCGCCGGTGGCGGAGCACGCCTTCGCTGATTTCGCTTAAGTCGTTGTCTCTCCGACCGCTTCCTTTTAATAATGGGTAGCTCTTCCATCGTCAATAGAGAAAATGATGCTAATGTCTCACGAGCCCGCTGTTTTATTGAGAACGCCGCGAACGCTTATTGGATAGCGGCGGCGTGGTGGGAACAAAGTCGCGATTGGATAGTGACAGCGTGGAGGGGAGTCTCGCGATGCTTCGCCGCTATAACAAAATATTAGCCGCTACGTGACAAGTTCCGTAAGCCGACGTGCGAAAGAGAGAGAGAGAAAGAAATGCCTGTGTCTGTAAATATACTGTAAATCTGTGTTTGTAAATATACATGAATGGGAAGAGGACTTATGAATAAGGAATTAAAAAGTTATTATTAAATGTCTTAGCATTAGAGAATAAGAAATTTAGAAATAGAATTCTTAAAGGGGAATTGAACATTTAATTGTTATAAGCTTAAAAACATGTTTTAAATAACAAATTCAAAATTATTATTATATTTCTTCGCATTAAATCTGTATCGATATTTAAGCAAGGAAAGAACGACAGAAATCATAGAAATAAAAAATAAAATTAAAAATTTCTATTATAAATAAAAAAATAGAACGTGTGTATTATTAATAAAAATAGAACATGTTTATTTTCTTAATTATAGCTCTAAAAGTTAAACTGTAATTAAAGAAAGTAATCTAATAGTACTTTTCGACACGGGTATGGAAGTTGATTATTTTTTCCTCGTGAGACATTTTTCGCCCGAGCGAAGCGAGGGAGAGAAGTCTCACGAGGTAAATAATCAACTTAAACACTAGTATCGAACATTCTTTTATACCACGAGCGCCGAAAAATCATGTTAGTCGTGATTTTGAGGTTAGAGTGGTATAAAAATATTAAAAATAGTCTACACTTTTAAAATAAGCTTTTACTTTTGAAAAGAACTTAAATTATCGCTTCAAAGAGCTCATCAATATATAATAATTTATAATACGTTTAATTAAATTTTTTTAGTTCTTAAAAGAACTTCTGAGAGCCTTGTAAGACTCGAAAACAGGACTTGGGTAGGCTGTAAATTTTAAAAAAGAACTTATTAGATATTTTGTAAAAATGATAGCTCTGAAAATAGAACGATAGTTTTAATACGTTTTAAAATGAATTGGTAGATCTATCTATCTATCTATCTAAAAAGAGATATAGTTGTCCATACGCTGATCTGAAATTTATAAAATTTTCCTAGTGCTGTCACAATCTAATAAGATCGTCCAGGTTTCCAGACGATCTGTTCGGCGTGACAGACTAGGATGTGCTTAACCGGCTAAAAAGCCAGATGTGCACATGGCAGTATGTCTCTAGAGCACTTCGCCTACGGCTAAAAAGCCAGAGGCTCGGTCTGAGCACTTCGCCTCCGGCTGAAAAGCCAGAGGCTCGGTGCGCAGTCCGAGGCACACTGCGAAAAATTACGCGCGCGAGCCTACTTTTATAGCTTTGCGCGGAGTAGAAGCGAGCGAATAGCGGCTTAGCGGCACGGCGGCTCTCCCCGCTACTACACTGAGAAAAATTTCGGCGCGGAGACATTCGATCCAATATTGAATTCTTTCCCTTCATAACCAATAGAATTGATTCTACTCATCAGTATATACGTAAAAGACCTCTACATCAATGAACCTATAATAAGCCAAGTAATCGAAATCCCGCCGTTCGAAGGTTGGAACCATTGGTGTTCGTTCGGCGTGGAACTATGATACTTCCAAAGTTGGAGCTGAAAGAGCTCCAAGTTAAAATGACGTACGGAATCTGCGCGTAAAGACTGTCCAAGTCTTTTAAATGAGCTTATTCTCTCTGAAACCGCGATACTTCCAATATTGTAGCTAAATTTTCTAAATTTTTCAATTGTTTATAAAATTTTCAATTTGTTAATTAGTGATTCTTATGAAAGTGTATTTTAAAAATTGTCGTTAGTTACTCTGGAATTTTACTAATACGAGTGAGTTATTTGTTAACTTAAATTTTGTGTTTTTGTTATAAACAAATTAAATATTTTGTTAATTAACAATTGGAAAAATTTTTAATTTTCATAAATGTATACTCAGACCTCCGTTATAAAATTAAGAAGATTCAAATTTTTATTAACTTATCAATTCGCAGAGTAATAAACAATTTGATTTTTAAAATAACAAATTTGAAAGTTTTCTTTACATAATCTGGTTAACTTTTTTCTGGAAGGAGTGCACCAAAATTTTATTGCACAGTCTAAATAATAGTTTAAATATTGTAACTGATATTTGCCTATGAGGAAACAAGGGAATTTATGACTAGTAAATAAATAAATACGAATGATTTGATAAACACTTAAATAACAATTTATTCAAAAGCTTAGTGGGCGCCAGCTGCCTTAGCAGCACAAATTTTTAATTCTACGACTAATACAAAATATGACTTCGTTACATTAAATCTCTAATCGGTAGACCGCAAGAAACTCAAAGGGACGCGAATTCCCGGAACCGCGAGCGCGACGCGACCGATGCTCGACGCTGAACGCACGACTAAACGCAAGAGCCTAACCTGTTGACGATGCTGTTCCCGGGCCGGTGGTCCTCAGCTTCGACGTCCTCTCGGTGATGACTCGGAACTACGCGGGCTGCCTTTCGTGGTGGTTTTCCTCACACGCGCTCGAGGCTCTAATACAAATTTTAATGTCTAGTTAGTAGCGACTAGAATCTATGCGAAGCACGACTGACTACATCGACCTTTCGCGACAAAGGGTGTGCGCTTCAACTTGCGACTTGTCTAGTCGGCGTCGCGAGACAAAGAGATCGATCTGCGCGATCGATTCTCTGATCTGCCCCGCGAGATTGCGCGCGCATGCGTGTTCGCCGCGCACTTGTATGCGGCAAACCGACTTGCGTTTTCTGCGCACTTTCGCGCGTATGCCGCTTCGAATCTCTGAATCGAGATGCGGTGCGCGCGCTCAGCCGGGACTCTTGTTGTCGTTTCTCGAGTTCGGCTTCGCGGGTGTTTTCAAAGTGGTTTTTCGGTGCTGATGCTGCCAGGATGGTGCTTGGGTGCACCAAGGGTGTCAGCGGTGCTGCTTGAGCTGCAGCAGACTTCGCTGGGCGGTTCGAGGTTATGTACCTCGCCGCTATTTCTCCAACTCCGTGGTGCAGTTCTTCACATCTTCAAGATTGCAGTGCATCGCCTGTCTTCAAATTTCCAAGGTAAGTGCTCACTTCTGAGCTTCTTTTTATTACATGTTGTGTTGTTGTGCATGCCTCTTCTAACCTGCATGCAATATTTACTAACTTTTTGGTGAGAGTGCATGTTGGAGAGCTGTGCTCTTCAAGCTCTCATAGGATATCATCTGGTTACTTGGAGCTGGTTCGAGTGCTGCATCCTTGCTGGGTAAGTAGAGAGCTGTATGCTTCTCTTTATTCTAATTGTTGTTTCTGTCTTGCATGCTTTCCTTAGTCTAATCTGCATGTTTTAGACAATCGCATGCTCTTATTAACAGCCATGAGAGTGTCTATAAGCAGTGCTTCGACACTCTCACCTGTGCTCGACACTTGTACTAATTCTTCTTTGCCTTTCCTCAGGTATGGATGTCTTCGAGGATGCTCTTCCAGAATGCTGAGAGCCAAGCAGATGATCCTGAAGGTTCCAGCTGTGTGCGAGCAGGCAAATAGGTAAGTTTCAATCCAATAATAGAGTACTTCTTTTATAGCATTCTAATGCTTCTTCTTTCTTCCAGGTCTCATCGCTGGTTATTTGTTTCTTCTTCGTGTAGGGTTGTGTGGTTCGTAGAGGGTTGTTTTGGGCTGCTTAGGGCCTTCTTCACCTAAGCTTTAATTCTAACTTTCCCGAGGATTTCTAAGCTGCGCCGAGCATCGGTTTTTAGGCAGCTCTTTACGAACGAGTGTAAATAAATATAAACGCGCAAAGTGCACGGTTACAGCTTACATTTTTTATATCTTTTTTTTGCCAAGAATTCTAAATCTTTAAAATTGATTTCACATTTTATTTTGTTTCAAGACATATTTTTAAAATATCGTTCATGTTTCTGTAATCATTACCATTTTCTTTACTAATTTGAATTTGTAAAACTAAAATACACTCTAAAACGCGACTGACAATTTTCAGCCTACTTCAAACGCGCGACGATGTTGCTTGCATAACGATGTGTGGCAGATGCCCCAGTCTTTCTTTTGTTACACATTGTTTCGTCTGCTTCACTGACCACCTTGGTAGCCTCTTCTTGCAGATTTGTAACGTTGGATGTCGAGGAAACGCTGCAAGTTGGTTTTGGTTCAATAGAAATATCTCTACTGGAGATATGCCATTGTCAAATAAATGTTGTGATTCGATAAAACGATACTTGACGGTTTTCCAAAATTCTGGTGTTGAATGTATGTGAATGTATACTGTACAGAGTCAAGATACTTACAGCGACACTTAATACACACACACACACACACACACACACAATGGTAGTTTGTATGAGTGAGAGAGCGACTAGAGTATAAGTAAGAATGTCCAAAAAGTAGTTCAGACAGTCTGATCTCAGCTT